>VDFB02000609.1:83119-144257 GCA_007258455.2 Sequoia sempervirens | reverse complement strand
GAAGGATGGCGGCAGAGGATCTTCCTTTGGTGGTTAGAAGGATGATGGAATCAGGCTTTTCACATGTTGCTGGCTTCCCTTCCATGGTGTAGTGTTATGACCTGGTCCTTGAGTGTGCCAGGCACTATGATCAAGATACACAAAGGATTATTGGTCCTCAAGGGAGGGTTGTAGCAAATCTCAACCTTGTCTTCATTTCCCAAACATTTGATATGCCAGATAGGTATCATGTGGTGGGATTCAGCATGAGGGAAGCTCAAGAGTTCTACGATGAACAAACTGTGAGGTCACAATGGTTTATCAATTCCTGGCTGGAGAAGCCTAAGTCTCACTATTCTAAATTACCCAAGCAGCTATTCAGGATAAAGTTCAAGAAGGAATATTATGATGCCATCACTCTTCTCAGCAGGGTGGTTGGATTAAAGAATGCTGGCATGTTTGAGAATTGGATGTGCCATGTGATTGTGAGAATGGAGCAAGAGAAGATTAACTACCATTGGGCAGGGGTCATTAGCCAAGTAATCCACGAACAGTTGTCCAATGTGCTACAAACAAAGACCTTCACAATGACTTCATATTTGGTCTACGCACTTGCAAGATTCCACCCCTATAAAGGATTGAGTACAAGGGGCACCTTTGGACAGGATATCATCTACAAGGTTTACCCTCAGTTGCATCTAGGAAGCTCGAGCTATAGGAGGGGAAATGATGCATTCGCCATGCATATCACTAGATTGCTCCAAGGTGCGGAGCATGTCAGGATTTTAGATCAGGCTAAGGAACTCATCAAGAAATATGGGGCATGGTTTATTGAATTCCCAACTTTCTCCTACATTCGGATTGATGGCTGCCAGAGAGCTCCATACAGACTTCCAAGATACCCTACTGATCCTGTTGGAGGTCACTAGGCAGATCTGTGACTTTGATGCCATTGTCAAGAGGGACAAGCATAAGATTGGATTTGGTGGAGACTTCCCCTTGAGGATTGGTACTGGAGAGGCTTGTCCTTCCATTGGTTCTACCCAAGCTTCAGAAGAAGAAATGAGTACTCTTGGCTTGTCTTTCCACTCCAAGAGGTACATATTTTATATTATACGAGAAGCTTAAAAGAAGGCCAACAAAGATTATAGCCACAAGGTGAATTTGGAGGACTACTAGGCCAACTACAGTGATGAATTTGAGGTCATAAAGAAGAAATTCTCCTGGCTTCCAGTTGAATCAGTCCGACTATACAATATAAAGGCAGTTCCTGATCAATTGGAAGACGATGGAAACTTGATCCAGGATGATGCTTACGAGGCCATAAAGGACAGACCAATTGGTGATGTGGATTGGTTGGAGGAGGGAAAGACAGAATGGAAACAACTAGTGGATCCAGTTATCAAATTTACTAGGATGTGGCTAAAGCATAAGCTATGGGAGCTGGAAAATAATGGTGTACAGTGCACCTATGCGCTAATGGGAGATTTGGATCCCCACTCCACCTCTGAAGAATCTACCAAATAGGATCCTAAGGGCAAGGGTAAGTTGGGTTCTCCATTCAAAATCAAGATTAAAGGTGTTCAAGAGGAGGAGGTCCAGGAAGCAGAAAAATAGAGAAAACCAAAGGCCAAGCAGAGGACAAGGACTAAAAAGTCTGAGTAGAAAGGGACTGAAAATCAGGGTCCTGAAGTTGATGTGCCAGTGCTTAAGAGGAGAAGAATCATAAAATTGTTAGAGAAGGCAATCTCCAAGGTAAGGGAGGAAGAAGTTACCCCACTAGTGGTAAATGTTGAAAGTTCAGGGGAGAAGGCCAAGGTGTATACAAGGAGGTCTAGGAATCCTTCTCCCAGGGACAATGTACCTAAGGCAGATCTCCCTCTGGTGGTTTCTCATGAGGAGCATGATGATGATGTGCCTTTCGCTCATGAAGCTCAAAGAAAACCTAGTGAGTCAGAAGATGTTGAAGATCATTCGGATACTGAAGGAGAAGAATTTCATGAGGGTGATCTTCATAGTGCAGAGGCAAAATTTGAAAAGATAATGCAATCCCCTTTGGTGGCTTATGCCGAGTCACCTGCTGGAACTGAGGAGGTTAAGTCACCTCCAAAAGAAGAGGAAACAATGAAGGTTCCATCACCTGTACAAGAGGAAGAGCATGCTGAGGAGAAGGAAAGCAAGACATATGAGACTCCTGATAAACAAAATTTGAGTGAGGAAGCACCTAAAGGTCAACAAGAAGAGGAAAAATAGGCTGAGGTGCAATTGGAATCCACTGTCCCTGGTTGGTTGGACAAGGAGATAAGGAGAAAACAAGTTGTTGTGGAAGATAGTCCACCAAATTGGGATGCACTACTAGCCAAGATTGGAAAAGACAAAGGTAAGAAGAAGGCTAGGGTGATCTCGAGGATTGAAAGAGATGAAGCTCATAACAAGGTTGTTCACATTGCAATCCCTGTTCCAGATAAAAACAAGGATGATGTGGCTGGAAAAGATTATAATGTTCAGACTTTCAATCTTGGGCCTACATCTGTTGAGCAAGATATTGAGGATTACCAGGGTTCTAGTGCA
Source organism: Sequoia sempervirens (assembly GCA_007258455.2). Taxonomy (NCBI): domain Eukaryota; kingdom Viridiplantae; phylum Streptophyta; class Pinopsida; order Cupressales; family Cupressaceae; genus Sequoia; species Sequoia sempervirens. The sequence goes on along the minus strand of VDFB02000609.1, from coordinate 141,707 downwards.
ATAATCTTGGGCAGGTTGAGGAAGGAAATAAAGACCAAGTAGGAGCTAAAGAAAGAAAATGAGAATCTCAGGAAATGCTTGGAGGATTTGATGAAGCCCCTGCAATCTATTAATTCCTCGGTTTCTGCTGCAAGACCTTTACCTCAGGAGACCATTACCGGGCTTGAAAAGATGAAGGCTTCTGCTCTTGCCACTGTAAATTGGTTGCAAGGGGTGCGAACCAAGGGTAATGAGGCTATCAAGGAGATTTTGTCAACTAGAAAGGATGCTATCATGGCAACTGATTGGTTGAAGGTGGTGTTGGCACAGGATAGGGAAGATACATATCTTTTGCTGCAGAAAACCAGAACTATCATAGAATACACTAGGGATAGGTTGGTAAGTGATGGAATTCTTCCTTCCTCCAGAGTTGTTGAACCATGGGAGTGGTATGAGGCATTGCAGATTAGGCAGAAAGTGTTGAAGAATATTTACAAAAAAAGGAGGCAGATTGATGATGCTTTAGCCGGTGTTTACAATGGGTCCATTGCCTTCTTTGAAATTATGATAGGAAGAAGGAAGATCGCGCCCAAGTACTTGAGCTTGGAACAGTTGAGGAAGTGGTGGCATGATGTTTATGCCCTAATTAATGATGATTCCGTCTCTGAGCATCAGTTAGATGATGCGGCCACATACATTGCTGTCATTGACAAATATCTAACACATAAGGTGGATTGGGATAGGTTGGTAAAGCAATCAAGGGAGGAGATTGCATCAATTGAAAGATGACTTAGGGTTTTGTTTTTACCACCTGTGGCTGACTTGGATGGGGCACTCTTGAAAGTCCATGAAGGGCCGGATCAGAATAGAGACAAAGGGGAAGGCAGTTAATGCCCAGCTACATCAAGATTTGTGCTTCCCCATTATCATGCCCTGCATTGGTCCGAGCTACATTGGGAATCCTAGGCTGACCTGGGTGTAGTTTTCACATTTAATGCATTCCTCTATTTCATTTGACTTTCTCTTGGCCGATTGGTGGTGCCTAATTAATGCTGCGAAACTCTTGCTGGGCCAACGGGTTTTCTGGGGGGATTCTATATATTTGGAATTTTGCCTCATTTGTAAGGGTTAGAATATAGAGATTGATATAGAGTAGGGATAGTTAGAAGTGAATTAAGTAGAGCAAGTTAGCAAGTAGTTGTTCTCAAGCAAACATTGTAACAGAAAGCTGGAATTGTTGCTACAGTGGATAATTCGAATGCAAGTAATGACACTGTGATTTGGTGCCATAATTGTATTCTCTTGTCTTGCATGGTTCTTTTTATTCTATCTTTAAAATTGCTTTGAGGAGGTTAATATTTAGATTAGATTCGATTCAATAATGTTTGTGATTTGATATTTGAAGTGTTGCAGCAATCCCTTAGTCCATACTTTTTGCAATCAACTGATTGTTAGTTGCTTTGCAAAGTTAGCCTGGACTTCATATTCGTTGTGCTTAGTTCAATTGTGAATATTTGTACATTTCAATTGTAATAGGGTTGTTTGAATGAATGTTCATGATTTGAAAATCTTAACACCTCAGAAGATTGCACTATTTTCTATAAGATTGCAGATTTATCTGGGTCGAGTGGAAATCAATTTTGAGGGATTGGTCCATTTCGAGTGTTGGTCATTTTCATTGTTAATCTTAGGTTTAGTACTAAGTTTAGAAATTTGTTTTAAACCCTTATCTTTTTCTATTTCTTTGATTATTGGGTTAGATCTAGGATTGAAGTATCATCATATTGTTAGATCTGATAAGTTGAGATTTAGTATTTTGCTTGTAGTAAGGTCCCATTGTGATTACCAACATTTTCACATTATCACTGAGTTGTTTATGCATTGTCAAGACCTGACATTAGAGACCTTGGGGTTATCTTTTGATGCTTTTTGATAGAGATTTACCTTTCAAGTGAGATAGGATATTACATTATGTCTGAGTTGTTGCTGTGTAGAAAACATCATCAACAAGAGTGAGATCATATCATATGTGGAGAGGATGTTGAAGTTTACAAATCTTCTCACTCCCATGTATAGTAAAATAAATAAGGAGATGTGGATGATGAATAGCTCAATTCAAGTATTGATGCACTTACTAAATTGGAATATATTTAAGGTTTTCCAGACATAGTGCACATTTTGATTGGAGATGATTACAAGTCACATCTGGAGAGAGTCATCAATTTTTTTCCACCAAGGGTTGATAGTTCAACAAGACAGGTGGAAGACATGGAAGAATAGGGTATTGCAACTTAAGTTGCATTTCAATTGGCTTCCAAAAAATAGATATAATTATTGCATGGGCTTGTTAGATGGAGATTATTAGAGGTGTCCTATCTTCTATAGGAGGCAATTTTTAGGAAATCATCTCCCATATGCTTACTTCAATATTACAGGGGTATCCAACAACTTTTTTATGGCTATCAACTTTTGAAATAACTTTTTGTCCTTTGTAAATATTGCCTCCGCCTCATTTTTTGTCCTTTACTGACTAGGTAGTTGAATGAGGCTTTTTTCTTGTTGCTTCCCTTATGTCTATAAAATGGAATTTTGAGCCTCACTGAAAGGGTTTTGATTCTCAGAATTTGTAAATATTTTTATAGGTTTTAGGTTTTATAGGTAATTACTCTAAAACTCAAAGAAGAAATATTGTAATTTTTCTCTGTAATAACAATAGATGACTTAAGCACTCATTGCATCATGTCAAATTTGAGTATTAATATATCATACTCTCCAACGTTGTACACATTATATTTTGAATCAATATAATCAAGTATTATAGTTGGTTCTCATATCATATCTTGTGTTGTGGATGTTTTAATTATTATTTTATGTTCAAAGAATATAATAAATTTTCTTTTAGTTCATTCATCAAATTGCATGGTTACAATATGGATTTGTAAGTAGCATGGTAGTATTAAAATTTTATTAGTTTTCACTGCAAGGTAGTGAGGGTATAAGAAGCCATAAGTTAGTCTGTTGTAGGAGTTTACTTCAATTCTAGACTCTGTTGTGGATAAGGCACTGGTCAAACTAACTCATAAAGTTTAAGTCTAAGAAAAAATTAGATATAAAATCCAAACAAATTTTACTTTATTGCATTTTACTATTTTATGTTCAAATCCACACTACAAAGTATAATATTTCATTTAGAGGGTTTTGAAGATGATTTAGCCCATAAGGAATACCTATTTCCAATTTATTGTGAAGAATTTGTTATCAAAGACATCATTGAAAAATAATACTATATTTTTGAATGATGTTATAAGCGAACCCACCTTGGTTTTATAGAGCCTAAAGTGGAGAGGAGAAATTATAAAACTTGTCTCCTATTTTTTGTCCACTAACCTAGGGTTTTTGAGTTTAGAACTAACTAATCTTTAGGAAAACCCATGCAATCAGTTGGAAGCACCAACAGATTGGTGAATCTATTGGGGATAGAGATAATTTCTATACAATAACTCTATGTCTAGGATTATTGAGGCAAAATTCCTATTGTAAAGCCATTTGTTGAAAGAAATCCTAAGGAATTTACCAAGTTTAAAATCTCTATCAAAGTGTAACAAAGAGAATATTATCCCCATTAATTTTGGTGGTGACTCTGATACTCTACTATACATCAAGAGGACTAGTTGAAAAGAAAAAAATATCAAGAAGTTATGATCATGCATGGAAGAAAATCCCTCCACAAAGCTGATCCTAAAAGGATAGCAAGTAAGTCACATCCTACTTTTTATAAAAATATTGATTATATACTACATAGTGAGGATAGCTCTAATAATTCACAAAGTAGATATACTCTTTTAAATGAGGAAGAGGCATTAGAAACTCCATTATTGGGACCTACAAGCTCACAAAGAAGGATTATACCAGCAAGGAATACAGTGCCAAGATGAAGTATGGTTGATCCTGCATAAGAACTCTTAGATCAAAACCCTCCTCTTCGAAACTTTGTGATAAAAAAACTTTATAGTAATCATGTAGCCTAAAAAATACATACTTTTTCTTATGAAAATCCTACTAATCCTTGACCAACAATTGGGATTCTTGCTTAAATACCTACTGAATCCCCCCAAATTGATTCACAAGCTCCTATTCCTAACAATGCAACCCAAATTGAAGAGGGATTTTTAAAAGAAATCAATGATATGCAACTAAAAATGAATAGACTAGAGAAAGAGAAAATTAGGGATAATACAAAAAGAAGAGATGATATGAAGAGAATACATGAAAGTATGAGAATTGCATAAAATATTGGTGGCACCTATATATTTGCATCTCAAAATCAAACAAGGGCTATCCATCAAATAGGCCTCCCTTTGGATAATTCTCATGTGAATACATGGACTAATCCCCAATCAAATGTTACATCACAAAATGTGTCTAATACAATAGGTATGGGAAAATTTTAATTAGGAGATGCAAACCCCCCCATTGCACAAAATAATATAGGTCCTAGTTCAATGCCTATGAATTTTGATATTTCAGCAGGTCCTCAGATAAACCCTACATATAGATATTAGTTACAAAAAATACTAGTATGGGAGGAATTCCCCAACCAAAAAATGTGGGAAAAATTTAGGGGTTGGAAATTATGTATCAAACACCCAAGGGAAGTACTATACATTTCCAAAAATGCAATATGATGCTCCACCAAACATAGGGGGTTAGCATGTCCCTTTTCCTCAACATCAACATGCACAAAAAAAATGTCCCTATAAATCAGGGTGTTCAACATAACCTTGGAATGGGAAATCCACCAGGTAGAATGCCTTTATAGATGGAAAGATATAGAAAACTTATTTTTTTTGGTATCCCTTGATACCCTAATCTAGTTCCTAATGAAGTGAGGTTATACCTTGCTAGGTTTTCAGGAAGTGATGCAGTGAGTTGTGAAGAACACCTCAATGCATTTTCAAACTTACTAGATGACTTTGAGGTGGAACATGAAGATGTTGTTATGAAATTGTTTATGCAATGTTTTATTGGTGAAGCTGGATATTGGTATAGAAATTTTCCAAAGGTAGGAATTAGATCATGGGATTATTTCAAGAGGGTATTTAGAGAATAATATGGCACTAATACTAACACTAGATTTGTGATTAATGAGTTCACAAGCATAAGAAAGGGATTAAATGAATCTATATTTGAATTAAATACAATATTTAATAATTTTTTCAACAAAATCCCACCATACATGAGACCTAATGAATCCACATGCTTGGTTTTGTACTGCAATTCTTATGACCCAAAGATAGGTTATGCATTAAGGGACAAGAACCCTCGGTAATTGAGATATGCATTCAGGATATTTGGTCACACTGAAAACAATAGGAAGGCCTCAAGAAAATTAAGAGGGATGACATCAAAATCTTGCAAAACCATAGGGTACATCAAATAAAATTTTCAAACCTTGAGGAAAAGCTTGAAAAAGTGATGAATTCTTTGAAATACCTCAATTATAAGGTGGCAAGAAATGACAAGGGTTTAACTCAAGATAGGAAAATTTACCGGAGGCAAGAGAAGATGCCCAAACTTTCAGATCAGCCTTAAAACACTAATTGGCACAATGGTAGGTCTATCAAAAATAATCAAAGATCCTTGTGCAAAACAAGGAGACTCTAGACCCACTAAAAAGGAATAATGCAAACTTTCTAGAAGAGACACCTTGGTGTGATCTTTGTCAGTTACCACATTCTCCCCAACAATATATGGCTGCTCAATCATTGGAGGAAGGACATATCCCATATGATAATTGTGATAATTCACACATAGAGGAACAAGAAATAAATATGTTATTTACTAAGATGAATGCAGTAGTTGGTGAATACTTGTTAGATGAGGGGTTCCCAGAGTTAGATGTCCAGGATAAAAGGTAGCAAAGTTATGCTTACAATCAACAAGTATTTTTTGATGATGACGATTAACATCTTGCTAATGTGAATAATTTAGAATTAGAGTCAAAGGTTAGTTTGAGAAGACCCTCAAATGAAGAAATAAGATCATTAACTATTGCAAAAGTTTCTTAGGATAAAAGCAATTACAATTTGAGGGACAAAACAATGAATAATGATCAAGGACAGTCTGACATTATTTTCATAAAAGAGGGTAATAGTAATGCAAGAGCTCAAAATCTTACCAAAAATCAGGACATCAAGGGAAAGGATACTAAGTGTTGAATGCATAAGATAACTGAGAGGGGGGTGAATCAATTATACATTAAAATATCAAAACCCTCATTAACATTTAGATCCTTATTAGTACTTAATATGTTAAATTGATTTATTATGAAAGTAAATAACATAAAAAAAAATACATCAACACCATACACAACAAAACACCAAATTTATGTTGAAAACCAAAGAAGGGAAAAAATAGTGAGGATTAGCTCACAATATAAAGTAATTGCAACACCAAATACTATAGGCTCATTTACAAAGGGATCACTTCCCAAAAGAAAGAAGGAATCACTACCAAATTATAGAAAAGAAGATAGAAGATTGCTACAATGAGAAATCCATCTCAGAGCAACAAAAATTATCCACCACTACACCATTAGACCATTATCAACCTCACTAAAGAATGTATACACCTTCTACTCACTACTTCCAGTAGTCTTAGTCATTAAATCTTGCACTACATATTAAAAAATTTCACTTCACATCATAAAACTTCACATAGTACACTTCATACATAAATTGTCCAACAATTCACCACTCATATATACCATCCACAACCTTGAAAACAATCTCCAAGGTCGACTATGCACCACAAACATGTAAATTCAAATTAGGTCAGCACCAATACATTCCCACGGTGGAGAGGAATGAAGGTAGACCACATCACACCTTAACTCAAACCTAAATCTACACACACACGCCATGCCACACTTCCACAAACATTGAAGCAAGTCCACAATTAGTGTGAACACCCAAGGTCGACCGAACCTGTGTTAACACCATTAAACATTTAAGTACACACTTCCTTTGATCCAAAGACAAATCATGGACCGTACACAACTCTTAAACACAATATGGAATATTCCATCAACACCCTAAGATCCAACAAATCCTTTGCAACAACTTTCACCTAAAAAATATAATCATTATATACAACCAGTTAATCTTCCACACACTACAATTTATGACTCCAACCTTACAGAGCACCAAACCTCAAACAACTATAAAGGAAGATAGATATAGAAATTTTAGGTACATCTCCAGAACCACAAGACTAGAAACCAAAACATGGAAAAAGGCAGAGCAAAACCATTTCTCCCAGACACCTTGCTTTCATAGTTCACACACTAATGAACACAACTTCCTCCACAAAATGATCTAGAACCATAAATTATGAATACAACACCTCTAAACACCTCTAATCAACATATCCAAACCACACAAGAATAGCTTCAATACAAAATAAATGCGGAGAAAAAACTAGAACACTGTTATGCCACTCTAAGCTCTCTTTTATTCATTTTTTCTCAAAAGCACTTAGAAACCAAGAACCAAAAACACCATCTCAACATCTACAACACTATTACCATCTTTGCAACACCTTCACAACATCTATAGTACTCTGTAGCATATCCAACAATACATCCAACAAGTTTCTGCAACTATACTAGAATAGGATATCATTGACAACACCCACATATTAATTTGACATCAACATCAACAATTCTAGACACATCATCAATTCCAACAACATACCAACACACTTACTTCCTCAAGAGATGATATTAATGCAACATTACTCTATTGAAATCAATGATAACACAAGTTTCCAACAATCTCCCCCTTTTTCATTGATGGCAACACATGATATGAAAAATCATCAATAACATTTAAAACAACTCTAATCACCAACACATACTACACATCAATATACATTGCTCCCCCTTACACAAGCATTTATTCATTTTAACACTTTCTCTTTCACCCCCTTTCTTCATATGATTTTTCAGCTAACTTTCTCCCCCTTTGATATTAATGGAAAATGACAACACATAGTTTCTTTTATTCCTCCTTTGATATTACTTACATATACCTGCTCTCCTCCAAGGGAAAAACCTATAAGGGACAAAAACTATACCAACTGGCCTACAATTTATGTACTAACTTCCTTTGATAGAGCTTCAAAGGACAACATCAACAACCAACAACCACTACTACCTAGTCCCCTTGAGAGGTAGCCTCCCACATTAGTCCAAAACAAGGAATGAATATTGAAATCCACTGGATTGATGCATAGCCTTATGTATCTAATTGAAGGAACGAGGGGAAATAACCTCCAAATACTCAAATGCATCTTTAAGAATAGCCTTAGTGAAGATATCAACAACTTGATCCTTTGTAGGAACATACTCCGAATTCACTTCATTCTTTGGAACCTTCTCTCTCAAAAAGTAATACTAGATTGAGATATGCTTTGTCCTTGAATGCATTACCAAATTATTTGAAATTTTGATAACACTTGTATTGTCACATAGGATAAAAATAGGTTCATCATAAACTATTCTAATATCCTTCAAGGTCTTTTTCATCTACAACACCTGTGTGCAACAAGATGTTGTAGCAATATATTTTGTTTTTTTAATAGATAATGACACTGAATCCTACTTTTTGCTTAGCCAAGACACCAACTTGCTTCCAAGAAAGAAAGCACCACCACTTGTATTTCTTATATCATCCACATGTTGCAAGTATGAAGGTGTTGTCATTGGTTTCAATAAGATTGTGTTTTCATTGGTGTCAGTTGTGTTTCATTCTTCTGATTATGGTTATGGTATTGATAAAGATGTCGAGGATATTGAAAAAATTGATAAAAAGAGGAAACAGGGTGTTGCAAAGGTGTTTTGACTTTTCTTCACATATTTTAGGTTGAATATTTGCTTGTGTAGTTTTGATATGTTGGTTAGACATGTTCAAGGTTTCTATATCCATAATTTGGGCTTCTGGATTGATGGGTAGAAGAAGTTATGTTCACCGGTATGTGAACCGGTTTTGTAGTGTTGCTTACAAAGATGTTTGGGAGAAATGTCTTTGCTCCACATTTCTCTATAGTTGTTCTTCAGGTCTAGTGATTCTGAAGGTATATTGATGGTGTTGATATCTTTCCTATGTCAAGAGGATTCATGGTTTGATGCTCTGAAAGATGGATTTTAGAGTTATAGTGTTTGGTAGTGTAGTTTGAGTGTACTGGGCTTGTACATTTTGAAGGTGCGAATTGGTGCAAAGAATTTGTTGGATCTTAGGTGGTTTGTGGATTATTCTAGGTTTTCTAGAAGTGTGGTGTGTGGTTTTCAAGTCGTCCTTAGATTTGAAGAAGTGCGTACTTCAAAGTTTAATGTTGTTTGCATGGGTAACGACTAACCTGATGTTTACACTACATTCAAAGATGTTCAAGTATTGATGAAGGAATATTGTGACATGTAGAGTTGATTTGAGTCCCAATTAAGTTTTATTTGGTCCACTTTCATTCCTATCCACTACAAGAATGCTTAGTGTCAACCTATTTTTTGAATTTATAAAATGTAAGGTGTGTATAGCCGAATTGAAGATGTTTTCCAAGTTGTGGATAATATAAATGTTGCAAGAATGAAGATATTGAAGGTGTTGTCATTGATGTCAACCAATCAACTGGTTATCCACTAGTTGCTGTTGGTTGTATATGTTGAGGATATTGAGAAAATTGTAATAAAGACATGTTGCATGTGTTTAGTGGTTGCTCCAGGTTTTGGTCCAAATTTTCTCCTGTGGTTGTGCAGTTCAAATATGTTGTTCATGGTTGTTAGAAGGTGCTATATTCAAACTTTTGACTATTGGTTCATTGTACAGTGCAAGTTGTGTTCACCAGTTGTGAACTATGGTTTTGTGTGTTTCTGGTTGAGGTTCGGGAGAAATGTTGTCGGTCCAAATTTCTCTTTGATGGAGTCTTATGACTTGCAGTTCTAGAGTTGAGTTTCCATGATTGTATTGAAGTTAATTTTGGCATTTGGAAAGTTTGTGCTTAATGGTTCTATGTGTTTTACACTGGTTTGTCCAAACTTGTGTGAAATACTACTTTCAAGAATTATGAAGAGTGTTGGATCTATTTGGGTCCCTATGAAGCATGTGTTTGGGTCGCCCTCATTCTAATTCCACCCTACGATGTTTTGGTGCGAACCTAATTTGAATTTGGATTTGGATGGGCGACTTTGGATATGTTTCAAAGTTGAAGATGGTATAAATAAAAGATGAGTTAGTGATGGAAAACATACAAGAGTGAAGAAGAAGAGTGATAAGAGAAAAGAGGAAATGCAGTTTGGTGCGACATTGATTCTATTCAGTAAGTGTGTGTGTTGCGAGTGTGGGAGATCAGTGCAAAGCTTAATGTTGAGTTTTTGGATGTAGTGAGTAGAATGTGAACTCTATCATTCATGCAGGTTGATCAAGTGATTGTGGTGGAATACTTTGTTGCATTGGGATTGCAGTCTCTCTGTAACAAGTCTTATTTGTATCTCTATGCAAGTGAGCCCTTCGGGTTGTAGCCATGTTGGATAGTGAGTCCTTGTTTCAGACAGTGAGTCCTTGTTTTGGACAATGAGTCCTTATTTTAGGTAGTGAGCCTTTTTGTAATTAGTTTTAATATTCTCTATAGTGTGAGTTAATCCTCAACGTGGTTTTTCCCTCATTTGGTTTTCCATGTAAATATGGTGTTATTGTGTTTATGTGTTGGATTTTAGTTTCTGTATTGGCATTTGAAGATTAATCATTTAAGTAGTTTTAAGTATTAGTTCTGGTGATTGAATTAAAGGTCTAATTCTATGACAACTAATTCACCCCCCTCTCAGTTTTCCTATTCAACATTAAATGCAAGGTGAGTTGATGCGAGATGGTGTGTGGAATAGAGTTGAGTGTTGTAATGTGAAATTAAGTGCAAAGGTGCAAAATGTAGTGCGAGATTTAATGCAAGATTGTTGAATGCAGTGAGTTGGAGGTATCTTGATCTCTTGAAGGTTGTGAGTGTTGTTAAGAGCTATTATGACCCAAATTATCTATTTCATTGAGATTGTGTTCTCTGTGTAACATTCTATCTTCTTTCTTCCTTTCTATTCTAGCGGTGAGCCTGGGTTGTGAACCTTTTTGGATAATGTGTCCTATTCTAGCAATGACCCTCGTTGTACCAGTTTTGCAATTACTTATATTGTGAGCTAGTCCTCATAGTGGTTTTTACACGTAAATATGGTGTTCTCTTGTGTATGGTGTTGGTTGTTTAATTTTATGTTATCTACTTATCATATTTAAACATTATAATAGATTAAAGGTTTAATGAATGCATGTGGATCTAATTACTATTAAGGGTTTTAATGTTTTAATTTGATACAAATGATTCACCCCCCCTCTCAGTTGTCTTGTTCATTCAAAAATTGGTATCAAATAAAGGTTTGTTGGAGAAGAGCTTGACTACTTGAGGTAGATCCAAGATGGCGAACACGAAGGAGATCCCTATGTTTGATGGCATAGACAATGCATTCTAGAAAGTGAAGATGGAAGGCTATCTGGTGTATCTCTGATTTGATGTTGCAAAAGTAGTGACGACTGTATGTTCCATACCTACAAATGGACTGAGCACAAGCGATGAAATCAAGGCCTATGAAACAAATGGTAAAGAAAGGTTTTTTCTTTTGAGTAGTCTTGCAAATTCTGAATTAGTGAAAGTTATGGATCTGAAAACTACTAGAAAGAGATCTGGGATAAGCTATAAATTATTTATAAAGGTGATGATAAGGTTAAACAAGATAAGATGCAAAACCTAAAGACACAATTTGAGAGCTTGTGAATTTCTAAAGATGAAACCATTACAAGTTACATGCAGAGGGTTGATAAACTTGTTAGTACAATGAGAGGTCTTGGTGAAAAAGTCAAAGAACCTAAAGTGGTAAAGAAAATTATCAGAACTCTTCTTGATTGTTATGGTGAAAAGGCTTCTGCTATTGAGTAAGTTGCAAATTTTAATACTTACACTAGAGATCAGTTGTATGGCACACTAACTACTTTTTAAATGAGAAAAAATGGTCCAAATAAAGGTACAAAAGTGGAGACTGCTTTCAAGGCTAGAAAATCAGAAAAGGTTGAAGATTCAGATGGAGATGATCTTGATGATGTAGAATCTAACTTTGTAAGAAGGATGAAAAAGGGCACTGATAAGTAAAAAGGTAAATTACCTTTCAAATGTTTCAGTTGTGGAGATACAGGTCACTATGCTTTGAGATGTCCAAACAGAGTTGTGAATAATAAAAATAAGGAAAAAAAAAGAAAGATGATCAAGAAAAGCTATTATGTTAGAGAAGATGCTAGAATTTTTTATGATGAATTTTATTATGGATAAGTTGATGATAATGAATGTTTGTTCTTGGCTTTAAAAGATGAACCTATTTATGTTAACTTTGAAAGTTGTGTGAAGGAAAATGCTCCGAAGACAAAGGATAAGACTAGAGGTACTTTGGTATCTTCTTTTCATGTTAGATAGGATAAGAACTATTGGGTTATTGATAGTGGTTGCTTAAATCATATGACTGGAGACAAGAGAAGTTTTTAAACTTGAAAAATATGATGGAGGACTTGTTAAATTTGGAAATGATTCATGTGCTAAGATTTATGGAATAGGTTCAATCCATTTTGATGGAAAGCATAATACTAAAGATGTTTACTATGTTAAAGGTTTAAGGCATAACCTCTTGAGTGTTGGAAAAATGTGTAGCAAAGGACACAATCTTATGTTTTAGGATGATGGATGCGAGATCAAAAAAGGGTTCAAAATTGTGATTACTGCTGGAAAGAGGACAAATGGAAATATCTATCAGCTCAAGGGTGCTGATGGTCACTATTTTATGACTCAGATTAATGATAGCTTGTCATGGCACAGGAGGATGTGTCACATCAATTTTGATAAATTGGTTAGAATTAGTTCAGTTCAAGCAATGCGAGATCTACCAAAAATTACAAATCCTATCAATGTTGTTTGTAGAGATTGTCAATTTGAAAAAAAAACAATTAGTTTCAATGGAAAAGAACAATCTTCTACCAGATTGTTAGAATTGGTGCATATAGACCTTTGTGGCCCTAAAAGAGTGAGAAGTCTTCAAGGTGACATGTTTTCATGCTTTTGATTGATGATTATTCTAGAATGACATGAGTTACTTTTCTTAGAGAAAAATATGAATCCCTAGATAGATTCAAAGCATTTAAAGTTATGGTTGAGAATGAAATGGATTGAAGATAAATTTTTTGAGGTATAATAGAGGTGGAGAGTTCACCTCCAATGAATTTAACATGTTTTGTGAGAATCATGGCATAAAAAGGCACTTGTTTTCCTCTAGCACTCGGAAAAATGGAGTGGTTGAAAGAAAAAATAGGTCTGTTCAAGAAGTTACAAGGACTATGATGAAAGAAGCTAACCTATTGATAGTCTACTGGAGAGAAGTAATTCATACTTTTGTTTGCATTCTTAATAGAGTTCAAGCAAAAGCTAACAACACAAAGACTCCCTATGAGTTGTGGTACAGAAGGATCCCTACTGTCAAGTACTTTAGAGTGTTTGGAAGCAAATGCTATATTAGAAAAGATGATGAAAACTTAGGAAAGTTTGATGCAAGGTTTGATGAAGGTATGTTCCTTGGATATTCTACTAAGAGGAAAGCTTACAGATGTTACAATAAAAGATTGATAAATATTATTGAAGGTGAAAGTGTTAAGGTTGATGAAGAATTGAGGAATTCAATGGTGATAGATGGATATGAATCAGATGAACCTACTAGCAGAGGAGAAGAAGAAGAAAAAGATAAGGAAAAGAAAGTACAAAATGAAGAGGAAGAAGCTCTAGAAAAGACCCCTAAAACCCCTAAGTATGTGTAGAGAAATCATTTTGAAGAATAGATCATTGGAGACAAAAGCAAAGGTGTGTTGACAAGAAGAAGAGCTACTGAAGTAGAGGTAAATATGTGCTTAATTTCTAAAGTTGAACCTAAAACGGTGAGTGAGGAATGCAAATATGAATACTAGATGAATGTAATGAAAGAAGAACTTATGTAGATTGAGAAAAACTAGACTTGGAAACTTGTTCCTAGACCTGAAAATAAGAACATAATTGGTACTGAGTGGGTATTAAAAAACAAGCTGAATGAGAATGGAGAAGTGGTAAGAAACAAGGCAAGACTTGTTTTTAAGGGTTACTCACAAGTTGAAGGAATATACTTTGAGGATACATTTTCTCTAGTGGCTAGAATGGAAGTGATTAGGATGTTTCTAGCATTTGCAACACATAAGAACTTTAAATTTTATCAAATGGATGTGAAGTCTACTTTCTTGAATGGAGAATTGGAAGAAGTTTATAAGGAACAACCATAAGGATTTCAGTTGTCAAATAAACCTAATATTGTTTGCAGATTGAATAAGGCATTGTATGTATTAAAGCAAGCTCCTAGATCTTGGTATGCAAAGTTGGAAAAGTAGTTGATACAACAAGGATTCAATAAAGGAACAACAAATAGTAATCTTTACTTTAAGGTTGAGGAAGATCGAATCTTGATATTGGTTGTGTAAGATGATGACATAATTTTTGGAGGCAATGAAGCTATGTGCAAGAAATTTGTAGAAGAGATGCATAAAGAGTTTGAAATGTATGTTTGGGGAGATGAATTTCTTCCTTGGGATACAAATCAATCAAATAGATAAAGGAATATTCATTTCACAATCAAAGTATGTCAAAGAAATGTTGAATTTTGGAATGGAAGAAGCCAAGCCAGTATGTACTCTTATGGTTATTGGTTGTAAATTGAGTAAGGATGATGAATCACCTAAGGCCGATCAAAGAAGGTATAGATCTATGATTGGTGGACTACTATACCTAATTGATACTAGACCGGATATTATGCATGTAGTTTGTCTTGTGGATAGATTTCAAGAACCTAAAGAGACACATGTTGTAGCTGTGAAGAGGATATTCAGATATTTGAAGGGAACTCTAGATTATGGCTTATGGTATTCAAAGGATATTGATTTCACATTGAGTGCTTACATAGATGCAGATTGGAATGGTTGTATGGATGATGAGAAAAGTACAAGTGGTGGTGCATTCTTTCTTGGATGTAGATTGATTTCATGGCTAAGTAAGAAACAAGATTCAATTTTGATATCTACTGCAGAGGTTGAGTACATTGCAACAACATCTTGCTACACACAAGTATTATAGATGAAAACATTGAAGGATATCATAGTGGTGTATGATGAGCCTATTGCTATCTTCTATGATAATACAAGTGCAATTAATATTTCAAAGAACCCTATGATGTATTCAAGGACAAAGCATATTTCAATCAAATATCACTTTCTAAGAGAGAAGGTTGTGGAGAATGAAGTGAAGCTTGAGTATGTAACTACAAAGGATCAGATTGCTAACATATTCACTAAGGCTCTTCCTAAAAATACTTTTGAGTATCTTTGGGAGAAGTTGGGGGTCTTGCCCCTCCTTATTTGAACTAGATGCATATGGAGATGCATCAGTCTAGTGGATCTATGGATTCATTCTCTGTATGGAATGATGTTGGTGGCTACCTCTTAGGGGGAGTAGGTAGTGACATTGTTGCAGTATGGATTAAGTGTTGTCATTTTTTTAGAGGTTGCCGATTTAGTTGGTTTATACTTCTAAGGGGGAGTATTCAAAGCAAAAACAATTATCTTGGTTCTATGTCAAAGGGGAGAACAATGCAAAACATTTTATTCTTTTCCATTGATGTTAAAGGGGGAGAGAGAATTCATGTGAAAAAGTCTATCCATACAGGAGGAGATTGAAGCATGCGAAAAAGAAAAATTTAAAAGAGGGAGATATAGGGAGAGAGAATCTTGTAAGGAGGAGAAAGTGCAGGAATGTTGTGTATGTTGTCTTTGATGGTTTTTCACATCTTGTGTTGTCATCAATGACAAAAGGGGAAATTTTTGAAAGTATGAAGGTTCCATTGATGTCAAAAAGCTTGTGTTGTCATTGGTTTTAGTTTCTTTGCATTCTTATGGTTATGGTTGTGGTATTGATAAAGATGTCAAGGATATTGAGAAAATTAGTAAAAAGAGGAAACAGGGTGTTGTAGAGGTGTTCTATTTTTTCTTTGCATTTCTGCTGGGTTGGAGATCTACTTGTGTGGCTTGGATATGTTGGTTAGAGGTGTTCAAAGTTTCTATCTATAATTTGATCTTTTGGATCAATGTGCAGAAGAAGTTATGTTCACCCACGAATTGGTTTTGCAGTGTTGCTTACAAAGGTGTCTAGGAGAAATGTCTTTGCTCCACATTTCTGTGTAGTTATTCTTTAGGTCTTGCAATTTTTAAGGTATATTGATGGTGTTGATCTCTTGTTTATGCCAAGAGGATTCATTGTTTGATACTCTGGAAGATGGATTTTAGAGTTATAGTGTTTGGCAGTGTAGTTTGAGTGTACTAGGCTTGTACATTCTAAAGGTGAAGAATTTGTTGGATCTCAGGTGGTTTATGGATTATTCTAGATTGTCTAGAAGCATGGTGTGTGGTTTTCAAGTTATCCTTTGATTCTAGGAAGCGTGTACTTAAAATTTTAATTGTGTTTGCATGGGTAACGATTGACCTAGTGTTTACACTATATTTGAAGATTTTCAAGTATTGATGAAGGTGTAGCATGGCATGTAAGAGTTGATTTGGATCCCAATTAAGTTTTGTTTTTGTCCACTTTCATTCCTATCTAGTGTGGGAATGCTTAGTTTTGACCTATTTTTGAATTTGTAAAATGTAAGGTGTGTATAGCTAACTTGAAGATGTTTTTCAAGTTGTGGATGGTATAAATGCAAGGTGATTTGATGCAAGATGGTGTGTGGAATAGAGTTAAGTGTTGTAATGTGAAATTAAGCACAAAGGTATGAAATACAATGCGAGATTTAATGTAAGATTGCTGAATGCAGTGAGTTGGAGGTATCTTGATCTCTTGAAGGTTGTGAGTGTTGTTAAGAGCTATTGTGGTGGATTCTTTGTTGCATTGAGATTGTGTTCTTTGTGTAACATTCTATCTTCTTTCTTCTTTCTATTCTGGAAATGAGCATTGGTTGTGAGCCTTTCTTGATAGTGTGTCTTATTTTGGTAGTGAGCCTCTTTGTACCAATTTTGTAATTACTTATGTGAGCTAATCCTCACTATGGTTTTTCCCTCCTAATTTTTTCCACCTAAATCTAGTTTCTCTTGTGTATGGTGTTGGTTATTTTTTTTTGGTTATCTTATTTTCATGTTTAAATATAATAATAGATTAAAGGTTTAATGAATGCATGTGGATCTAATTATTGTTAAGGGTTTTGATGTTTTAATTTGATACAACTGATTCACCCCCCTCTCAGTTTCTTGTTCATTGAATACCACACAACCTACCCAATCTGCATCAGTATAGGAACTTGAAGAGAAATCAATATCCTTTGGATACCACAAGCCATATTCCAGAGTTCCCTTTATGTATCCTAGTATTTATTTTACTACTGCCACATGTGACTTTCTGGGATCTTCTTGAAATATAACCATGAGACAAATTGCATGTATCTCATCTTGTCTAGTAGTCGTTAGATATAGTAGACCACCAATCATTGATCTATACTTGCTCTAATCAACCTTAGGAGATTCATCATTCTGTCCCAACTTGCAACCAGTAACCATGGGAGTACATACCATTTTGGAGTCTTCCATTAAAAAATTCTTCAACATTTCCTTGACATACTTTGATTATGGAATGAAAATACCTTTTTTAGTCTAATTGATTTGTAATCCAAGGAAAAAATTTATCTCCCCGAACATTGACATTTCAAACTCATTTTGCATCTATTTTGCAAATCTCTTGCACATTGCTTCATTTCCTCCAAATATCATATCATGAACATACACAACCACAATCAAGATTTGATCTTTCTCAGCTTTGAAATAAAGATTGCTATCTACAGAACCTTTATTGAATCCCTATTGCAATAAGTATCTATCCAATCTTGTATACCAAGCTCTAGGATCTTTCTTGAATCCATATAATTCCTTCTTCGATTTGCATGTCATATTAGGGTCGCTTGATAATTGAAAGCGTTCCAATTTTTCAATATATACCTCTTCTTCAAACTCACCATTCAAAAATGTTTACTTCACATCCATCTATTAAACTTTAAAATCCTTCTATGCTACAAAATCCAAAAACATCCTAATGGCCTCCATCCTTGCCACCAAATAATTTTTTTCCTCAAAGTCTATTCCTTCTACTTATGAGTGGCCTTTACACACAAGCCTTGCTTTGTTCTTGACAATTTCTCCATTCTCATTCAGGTTTTTCTAAAATAACCACTTAGTTCCAATAACATTCTTGTTTATTGGTCTTGGGACAAGTTCCCAAGTCTAATTCTTCTCAATCTGCATTAGTTCTTCTTCCATAGCCTTGATCCAATATTCATATTTGCATGCTTCAATCACTGTTTTAGGTTCAACTTTGGATAGTAAACATAAGTTTATTTGTTCTTTTCTCATAGCAACCTTTCTTCTTGTCACGCACCTCTACTCTTGTCACCAATTATTTTATCTTTAAAATGATTCTTCTATACATACTTAGGATTCTTAGGGATCCTTTCCAGAGCTTCTTCCTCTTCAATCTACACTTCTTTTTCCTTTCCCTCATCTTTTTCATCTTCTTTGCAAGAGGACTCATCTGATTCATATCCTTCTATCAACACTCAAATTTTATGCAAGTCTTCATCCACGTTGACACTTGTACTTTCAACAATCCTTTTTAGCCTCTTGTTATAGCACCGATAAACCTTGCTCTTTGTAGAATATCCAAGGAAGATTCCTTCATCAGATCTTGCATCAAACTTTCCTAATATTTCTTCATCCCTCTTGATATAGATTTTTCTTCCAAATACTCTAAAATATTTGATAGTAGGGGTTCTTCCATACCATAACTCATAGAGAGTCTTTGAACTATTTGTCCTTGCTTGTTCTTTGTTAAGCATATAGACTACAATATGAATTGCTTCTCTCTAGTAGACATCCAGTAGATTTTCTTCTCTCATCATTGTCCTTGTTGCTTCTTGATCAGTCCTATTCTTTCTTTCCACCACTCCATTCTATGGAGGAGTCTTAGGAATTGAAAACTACCTCTTTATTCCATGATCTTCACATAAACTATTAAAATAATTGGAGGTGAAATCTCCACCTTTGTTATATCTTAAAAATTTGATTTTCATATCCATTTCATTCTCAACCATAACTTCAAATTCCTTAAACTTATCTAGAGCCTTTGGTTTTTCTTTGAGAAAAGTTACCCAAGTCATTATAGAATAATCATAAATTAATAACATGAAATACCTGTCACCTTGAAACCTTCTCAATCTGGTAAGTCCACAGAGTTTTGTATGCATTAACTCTAAAGGTACTATGGTAGATTGCTCTTTGACTTTGAAACTCTTTCTAGCTTGCTTCCTAATCTGACATTTCTTGTAGACAACATTGATAGGATTTGTAATCTTTGGTAGATCTCTCACAGCTTGAATTGAATTGATCCTCACTAGGCTATCAAAATTGGTGTGACACTTTCTTCTATGCCATAGCCAAATTTCATTGATTTGAGTCATAAAGCATTGACCATTAGCACCTTTGAGTTGATAAAAAATTTCATTTTTCCTTCTTGCAACAACCATAGTTCTGGAGCCTTTTCTAATTTCACAACCATTATCCTAAAACACAAGATTATATCCTTTGCTACACAACTATCCTACACTTAGAAGGTTATGCTCTAGAACCTTAACATAAAGATCATCTGTATTATGATTTCCATCAAAACTGATTGAACCTTTTCCACTTATCTTAATAGATGTATCATCACCAAACTTAAAAAAGACCTCCTTCAAATTTCTCAATTTTAACAAACTTACTCTTATCACCTGTCATGTGATTTGAGCATCCATTGTTAATGATCCAGTAGTTCTTCTCCTCTCTAGCAAGAAAAGTAGTCAACATTGTTCCTTCAACAATATGACCTAATTTTGGAGCACTTTCCTTCATACATCTCTCAAAGTTAGCAAAATTAGTTCTAATATTTAGAGCCATGAACAAGAATTCATCATTATCATCATCTGGGTAATCAGATTCATCATCATATATACTTGCATCTTCTTTAACATTATAAATTATCTTAATTGATTTACCTTTATTCTCCTTATGTTTATCATTTGAAGCTTTGGCTAGACATCTTGAAGCATAATGACCTATCTTTCCACAATTGAAACATTTGAAAGGTAACCTTATGGCTATAAGATTTAGTAATATTTCTTAGTACCTTCTTTACCATCTCATCTTCATCAAGTTTTCCGCCAAGGCCTCTGATGGAATTGACAACTTTTTCCACTCTATGCATGTAGCTTGTAATATCTTTATCCTCTGACATCCACAAGGTTTCAAACTTGGTCTTTAAATTTGATGTAGAGTAGGGAGGTCTTTAGCCAAGAAAACTCAACTCAAACTCAATTGAACACTTTTTCAATTGCCAAACCCTATCTCAATGGGTTTTCACTATTCCTTCACAATTTCCTTGTAGGTGTCCAAATAGTGGAAATGGAGCACAACTTTCCAAAATAAACTCTAACCCACAAAAAAAAAGGTGTTTTAGACACCCTTTAAACCATTTCAAAACATATCCCAAAAACTCTACAGGTCACTTTGGACCATCACCATCTAATCAGGCTTTCTATCCTGAACATCTTGACCAATTAGGTCTAATTTACAAAGCAACCCCTCTTGAAAACTACTTCCCCTCCTAAATTCTTTTGGAAAGTCACTCAACAGGTCTCAAAACTTCAAAATCCACTACTCCCTTCAAGGGAAACACTTTCTAAGGCCCCTTAACACAAAACCCTCCTTTTACACAAATAGACAAGGGTTTATTGAGATACCATGTTCCCAACCTCTTAAAACCTCAAAAATGCATCAAAAACCCTTCAAATCACCTACAAATGCTTGATCAATCATAAAATTCTGCTGCACCCAAGTTTTTCTACCATTTACCCTCTCTAACCACTCGTTTTCACTCCTAAACACTCAAAAATGCCAACTAGGGCATCATACAAAACCACCTTCAAGGCCTCCCCTGCTCCTAAATCTCATTAAAACACCGATTAATACCATTTAAGACTCATTCCACTGAGCCATAATTAAAAAAATAGGTGGAATGAGTCATTTTCCCATTTTAAGTCTTCAAAACCCTTAAAAACCCTGTTTTCAGGCCACTTATAGAGAATTGATTGTCAAATTATTCAAACCCAATAAAATTCAATCAAATCAACTCTAGATTGATGCTAACACATATATCTATGAATCCTAATGAAAATTAGATTGGAAGCAGCTTGTATGGAACTGTACAGATCCAAAGAACATAAATTTTCTAGAAAACTATAGAAATTAGAGAGCTTTCAATGGTTTCTTTTCATTCAAACTTCATCCAACTCCTCCATTCGACCAAATACATGGTATATATACTCAAAACAGTCAAAAAATACCTAGACAACCAACTAACCACCCTTCAAATCCCAACTGACTGTTGGGCTTTTCTAAAATTGCAATTTTGCATTTTTTCCATATTGACAACTTTTCAATATTTGTAACTTTTGGACAAAAATAGCAACTTGAACTCAATGACTCCACCTTACATAGAAATGGTCTCATTAGACCTTATTTGACACAAAAGGACTAAAAAAACCCCTAGAACATACCAAATGACCTCATTTACATGAAATACCATGGTGCCCCTGCACCAAAATTCTACATCTTTGCTTGCTTGACCTTTTCATCTCCTTTATAGATACTTTATAGCTTTTTTTAGATCTCACTAGCATATTTGTAGCTCATAACTTTCACAAGTTCTGAATTAGAAATACCACTCAAGAGAGAATACCTTTCTTTTCCATTGTTCTCATATGCCTTGATCTCATCATTAATGCTTAGACCATTTGTAGGTACAATATATCTAGATTCAATAGACTTCCAAACTCCAAACCCTAGGGATACAAGGAAATCTTCCATCATGGTCTTCTAGAATGTATAATATGATCCATCAAATAGAGAAGCCTCCTTCTTGTGCGCCATCCATATCCACCTCAAGTAGTTAAGTTTTCTTCTAAGGAAACTTTCTCTGATACCAATTGTTGAATGCACAAGGTAACTCAAAGGGGGGGTGAATTAGTTGTACATTAAAATATCAAAACCCTCATTGACATTTGTATCCTTATTAGTCCTTAATCTGTTAAACCGATTTAGTATGAAAGTAAATAATAGAAATAGAAACACATCAACACCATACACAACAAAACACTAGATTTACGTGGAAAACCCAAGAAGGGAAAAACCACGATGAAGATTAGCTCACAATATAAAGTAATTGTAACACCGAATACAATAGGCTCAATGCCAGATTATTGAAAGAAGATAGAAGATTGTTACAATGAGAAATCCATCTCAAAGCAACAGAAAATATCCAACAGTGTACCACCAGACCATTCACAACCTCACTAAAGAATGAAGATACCTTATGCTCACTACTTCTAGTAGTCTTAATTGTTAAATGTTGCACTAAATTTTTCACTTTCATACTTCACACCACAACACTTCACATCATACACTTCATACATAAATCCTCCAACAATTCACCACTCATATATACGATCCACAACCTTGAAAACAATCTCCAAGGTCATCTATGCACCTCAAACGTGTAAATTCAAATTAGGTTAACACCAAGATATTCCCACGATGGAGAGGAATGAAGGTGGATCACATCACACCTTAACTTAGACCTAGATCTAAACACACACACCACACCACACCACACTTCCACAAAAATTGAAGAAAATATACAATTAGTGTGAACACCCAAGGTTGATTGAACCCGTGTTAACACCATTAAACATTTAAGTACATGCTTCCTTTGATCCAAAGATGAATTGCAGACCACACATAACTCTTAAACACAATCTAAAATATTCTATCAACACCTTGAGATCCAACAAATTCTTTGTAACAAATTTCACCTGAAAAAATATATTCATTTTGTACAACCAATTAATCTTCCACACATTACAACTTATGAATCCAACCTTGCAGAGCACCAAACCTCAAGAAAATCTAAAGGAAGATAGATAAAAAAAATTAGGCACATCTCTAGAATTGCAAGACCAGAAACCAAAATGTAAGGAAATGTGGAGCAAAACCATTTCTCCTAGACACCTTACTTTCACAGTTCACACATTGGTGAACACAACTTCCTCTGTAGAACAATCCAATTTTTTTTTTTGAATATAACTCTCTAAAAACCTTTGATCAACATATCCAAACCACACAAGCATAGCTTCAATACAAAAAAAATGTAGAGAAAAAATAATAACTCCATTATCCCACACTAAGCTCTCTTTTATTCAAATTTTCTCAAAAGCACTTGGAAACCAAGCACCACAAACACCATCTCAACATCTACAACACTATTACCATCTTTGCAACACCTTCACAACATCTGTAGTACTCTATAGCATACAACACATCCAATAATATTTTGTGACTATACTAGAATAGGACATCAATGCCAACACCAACATATTGAGTTGACATCAACATCAACAATTCTAGACACATCATCAATGCCAGTAGCATACCAACACACTTACTCAAGAGTTGACATCAATGCAACAATACTCTATTGAAATCAATTCCAACACAAGTTTCCAACACAAAGAAACCTAGAAACCAAGTTGTATCCCCTCTCATAAAATCTAAACATAAAAAAAAAAGATGATCAAGAAAAGAAGGAAGCTAAACCTATCTAGGAAAATAAAATTGGATATAAGCAAGAAAGGACAAATGAAAAATTTGTTCCAAGCTATGATACCCCAAAGTACACCACAGTGGGTATGACTCAAATATTGTCGTAGTTCAATATATTTTTTCCCCTATTAGAGATGATGAGGATAAAAGAGTGAAAGGAAAACGTAGTTGCTCTAATCACTAGTACAACCATTGCTTGTAGTGGAGAAAAAATAACTAATTCTTATGAGAAAGGTAAAGAGAAGGTGAACAAAGTAGAGACTGAAGGGATTCACACTAAAATTATTCAAGTGTTTTTAGTCACTACCCTAACTACTTTCCCTAATCAAGTAAATCTCTTCTATGCGACCCTATAGGTTAATGATAAATTGATAAAAAATTACATGATTAATTTAGGAGAATCCACTATTTTCATGCTTGTAGCAATCATGAGAGAATTGGGATTACAAGTAAGTCAAACATATGGGAAGTGCTTTACTATGGATTCAAGGGAAGTTTGAATAATTTTAATTGTAAAGGAAGTACATTTTAAATTAGTAGCTCTCCCTAAAAAGGACTATGAAATGAGTGTAATTGTTGTTAACATTCCAACCCAGTATGGAATGCATCTATCAGGAAGGTGGGAAATCACAGTTGGAGGAAGCATGAAGTTGTATCTCTCTTATGCCACTATACCTATAAATGGAAAGGAAGTCAAGTTAATTAGGGAAAAGAGAGCTCCTAACACCATATAAGATGTTTATCCAGAAGAAAATATGCATTTTATTGATACAAATATGGACAACTTAAAAGTTGTATATCCACAATTGGTAGAAGAGAAAGGTGCACGAATAAGTGAACAAGTGAAATAGCATATTCAAGAAGATGGCTTGTGGGTCATGTATTTTGATGGAGCCTTTTCTAAAGAAGGCTCAAGTGTAGGGGTGATTCTTATATCACCAGGATGTAAGTCCTACAGGTACTCATTCTCACTAAAATTTGAATGTACAAATAATGTTGTTGAGTATGAGGCCTTACTTTTAGCATTGAGAGTGGTTTCCAAACATGGTATTAAAATGGTTAGGGTTTTAGGGGACCCTGAGTTAGTTGTATCCCAAGAGATAAATATGTATCCAAGCATAAAATTCCAAAACAATACAAGGTTGCAATATGGGATACCATTGAAGTTTTTGAAGCATTTTCAATTGTTTGGATAGAAAGATTAAAGAATACTATGGTATACCTTCTTGCCAACATTACCTTGAGAACTCATGACATAACCTCTACTCAAATATCAAAATTTGAAGCTCAAGTGAGGCCTTCTATCCTTGAAAACATTCATAACTAGAAGGTATTCAATAATGATACAAATTTTCTAAAATTCCTACATTGTGCGGATGATAACCACAACCAGGAAATTGATTTCCAAAATTTTATTAAAAATATTGATGGGAAGGATACCATTTTTGGAAATGAGGTGAATCGACTCAAGACGAATAAAATTCCCAAAGGTTGGTAGCCCTAGAAAGAGTCTTTGATAACTCTAAAAAATGTAATGTTAAGCAAAATTTTACACATGAATAAGATCTAGAGGAGATCGATTTGAGAACTAAGTATGCACCCAAGAAAGTTTATATTGGTATGAAGCTCAACCACAAAATTAGAACAATGCTAATTTCCTTGCTCAAGAAATATAAAAATATCTTTTCTTGGTCATATTATGACTTAAGGGCTTATAAAGAGGACATGTTTTAACATGAAATCCCCTTGAAACTAGATGTTAAGCCTTTTAGATAGAAGTAGAGGCCAATAAACTCTACACTGACACCCAAAATACAATATGAGCTCATGAAGCTCATAGATGGTGGAATCATAAAGCCTATCAAACATTACACCTAGGTGTCAAACTTAGTGCCATTTAGGAAAAAGAACAAAGGTATCAGGTTGTGCATAGATTTTAGAAACTTGAATAATCTTCATTAAAAGATAACTACCCATTGCATAATATGGAGGCAATGTTGCATAGAGTTACGGGTTGTGAGCTCGTTTCCATGATGGATGAGTTCTAAAGGTACAACCAAGTAAAGGTAAAGGAATCAAATAAGTATATAACTTCCTTCACCACACCATGTGGGTCATATGTATATATTAGGATGTCTTTTGGTTTGACCAATGCAAGAGAAACATTTTAGAGAGCCATGAATGTTACTTTTTTTCATTTCATAGATATATTCATGATGGTATATTAGGATGGCTTGAAAACATATTCCAAGAAATAAGAGGAGAATTGTGTGCATTTGTAAAAGATATTTACAAGGGTCTTGGAATATGGCATTTCATTGATCCCTAAGAAGTGTACATTTGGGGTTACAAAAGGAAAGTTTTTGGGGAATATAGTCTCAAATGAAGGGATCAAGATTGATCCAAAAAGGGTCGTAGTTATTGATAGGATTCCAATCCCAAGATTGCAGAGGGAATTCAAGTATTCTTTGACTAGATCAATTTTGTTATAAGGTTTATCACAAACTTTGCTAAGACAAAAAAAATCCATTTCGAAGATGTTGAGAAAATAAGAATTAATTGCATGAGAGGATGAGCCTATCAAAGCATTCAATAAAATTAAGAAATTCATCAAAGAGGCACTAGTATTCAAGTCACCTAATTTTTATAAACCATTTTAGTTGTTCTCTTTTGCATCTTTTCAACTATAGTTGTCTTATTGAAAAAAAATGATGAGGGTTATGAACAACCCATTGCTTTCTTTAGCAAGTCACTCCAAGAAATAGAACTCAAGTATGATATAATGGAAAATCAAGCTTATGATTTGCTAAAGGTTGTAAAGAACTTCAAACCTTACTTAGTAGGTGTAAAAATAGTGGCCTATGTACCTAATGTTGTAGTCAAAGACATATTCACTCAGTAAGAAGTCACTGGAAGGTGTAGATGGATCAACAAGATTCAAGAATTCAACATTGATGTTCAAATAACTACACTTGTTAGAGGACAAGGTTTGGACAAATTGATGGTTGAGTCCAATCTTGAGGCCAACTAGATAAATCAGATTGAGGAAGATATTCATGTAAAATATTCTGATGTTCAATGTTTCCCTTGGTATAAGGACATTTTATACTATCTGAGAGACATGTCTTGACTTGATCACATGATTGATGGTGTAGGGGCACCCTTGGTTTCATGTAATGAATTTTTGGTTTTTTTTGTCATGTTGGTGTTGGTTTCATGTTAATAATGTATTTTTAGGCCATTATAAGTCATTTGGAGTCAAGTTTGGGTCTTTAATTGCAAGGTAGTGCAAAAGTGTAAATGTTGTCAAAATTGTAAAAAAGTTATCAAGCAACTTTTGCAAAAAATGTCAAAATGATGTTTTGTTAACTCACTAACCAAAAATATGGTTAGAAACAGTTGGAGGTCACTTGTACAAACTCAAATATTCCTTGTATCCTTGAATGAGGGGGTTGGATGAAGTTTTTGAAGGAGAAGTTCCATTCTTGCACGTTGAATCTGTGCTTTTCTTGCATTTATGTACATTCTGTCACGCTGTATGGATTGTTGATTCACTGTACAATTTTAATACTAGTTGTATCATGTGAAGGACTCTCTTATCTTTACTATTCTTTTTATTTGATCAAGTTTCATTAATTTTGGAGGGAGATATCAATGTTTTAGTGAAACTTGCCATAAACCCTACCTAGGGTTCTAGGGAACACAAAAAATCCATTTTCTCGAGTTTCCTCCATGAGAAAACAAAGAAACCTTGTAAGTAATTTTGTCTTGATGTATTTTATCTCCTTGCAAGGTTTGGAGTCTGGATTTTCACGTGTGAAGTAGAACAAGAAGACATAATGCTGCATTTTGATCTTGTTTGCAGTAAAAAATCCTCATTGTGATTGATAGGCCAAAACTTTGGCATTGGATCATTGGATTGTGTTTGATGAATTTTGTGACAAGTGAAAGGTTTGTGTTTAAACCATTGGAACCCATTGGGAATCCATTTCCTTCATTTCTTGATGTTTTCACCAAGTTTGAATGAGACAATTGACTGTCTTGTGAATGTTGCCACCATTGAACATGTTCCCAGACATAGAGAGGTTGTCAAACCCTATTAAAATGATTGTGACATCACTACCCCATCATCATATGCTATTCCACATTGTTGAAATTCTTTCCATCATTGAAAGGACAAAATGTCAAATGGCCAAAAGTGTCAAAGTGTAGAAACTAAATCTGCCATTGTTGCTCATGAAACCATTGGAAGGTGTATGAAGACTAATTTTTGTTGTTGAACCTACCCCTACTTTGCATCAATTGATAATTAAAAAGGACCTTAAAGATAAAAGCTATAAAATATTTCATGATTTATGACTCTTTATATTGGAGGGACAGGGATGGCATTATGTTGAGATGTGTTGATGAGGAACAAGTAGGAAGAATCCTGGAAGAGATGAAAAATGGTGTTTGTGGAGGCCATTACATGGCTAAGAATTTTTTTTTATAATATCTTAAGATCTGGATACTGGTGGCCTTCCCTATTCTTTAACACATAAAATGGCAAAGAAATGTGATTCTTGCTAAAAAAATTATGGTAAGTTGAAGTTCTCTGGTGCTTTACCCCTAAGAACACAAATTGTAGAAGCTCCTTTTCAATAGTGCATCATAGATTTCATTGGTGAATTCTATGAAAAATCTAGTGGTAGCCACAATTGGATACTAGTAGCCACAAAATATTCTACCAAATGGGTGGAAGAAATCCTCGCAAGAAAGGAAACTAGCAAGGTTTTCATAAAGTTTATTATGGAAAACATCTTGATCTAGTTTGACACTCTTGCAAAAATAATCATGGATAATGAAATGTGTTTTAGGTCAGAAGAGTTTGCAAATTTTTGCAGCAGTTATGGAATTTATATATCATACTCTCCCCCTTACCATCCACAATGAAATGGACAAGTTGAATCTAGCAACAAAAGTCTCATGAAAATCATGAAGAGAGTGATGGAGAAGAACAAAAAATCATGGGATTCAAAGTTGAAATTAGTATTATGGGCTGACAGGACAACCATAAAGAAGGCCACAAAAAATACCCTTATGAACTAGTGTATGGACTAGATGTAAGAATACCAATAAATAATTTATTGTTAGTGTATAATTAATTCAAGAATATGAAGATGACATTGGTGATAACTTAATGAGTAGGATTAACCAACTAACAGAGTTGGATGAATCAAGGAGAACAACATAGAACAATCTCAAAATGCAATTGCAGGTCATGTACCTATTTGACAAGAAAACAATAGAAAGAAAATAAACTATTAGAGACTTATTCTCGATGTGGGATGATAGAATCCATGATAAGGGAAAGCATGGTAAGTTTGAGGCCCTCTAGATTGGCCCTTATATCATCTGCACTGGTCACAGTGAGAATTCCTATTTTCTAGAATATGGATGAAGAAATGTTAGAATTTCCAGTCCATGAACAATTCGTCAAACCCTACTTCTCATAAGTAGGGCATATCCATGCACATTGTATGATAATAATTATATGTTTCATCATTCTTATTTTGGGTTTTATTGTTTTTCTACTTCTCCAGATTTTATTGGATCCTTGCTTTGTTTCTACTAAACAGACTTCCCCAACTAGAGCCATTGGTGGTACTTGTAAAATTTGGAGGTTGTAATGTTACTCTAGTATTTTTGAAATTTTAAAATTCCTCAAATATATCATGTTAGGGTATGAAATTAACACATTAGGGATTTTTAAAATCCCTTCCATGTAAAAAGCCCTAGCATCCTTCTATTTCATCATTGACATGTTGAACTTTTCTCGGGTCACTTAAGTCACAACTTGAGGGTATCCTTGTCGTATGTCTGTGGTCCCCTCGTGCATTAGGAATTGATCCACATAAATTTATTGAAATATTTATTCACCTTAATGTCTTATGTGTTGAGAAAATGTGTGTCAACCTTGCAATTACATAAGGTACTATTGATACATAAGGTATTGTTTAGCCGATGACAATGGGGGGGCCGTGGGGGGATCCCCCCACGAGGGGTCTGGGGGGATCATTCCCCTGGCTGAGGTCTAGGGGTAGTGTGCCCTGGTGGGGGATTGAGGGCAACGCCCTCGAAAGGAAAATTTTATTTATATTTTATTATTGTAATTTTGGACCGTTCATCATTATGTCTCATATCCAACGACTGATATTTTATTAGCTTGAATTTCCCTAGAAGGCAACCTTATTTTACAAGGGCATTGTATTACAACTATGAATTATGATGTATTTTGAGATTTTGATAGCGGTTGTGTTTCCTCTAGATCTTTGAGTGGTGATACTCCTATGAGAAGCTTGCTCTGCAAGTATATTGTAATCTTTATATTTTTTGAATAATATATTGGGCGGCTTTTGGAGTGTGGGGTTTTTCTCCTGAAAGGGTTTTCCCCATGTAAATCATTGTGTTGTGGTATGCACGATATTTGTGTTTATTAGTGTTTTATTTTATGCAAGTGTTAAAGATTTGTATTATTCTCCTCTCAAGATTATTGTAGGAAGTTGTTCCGCTACCTTAGCTTCCTTACAAGTGGTATCAGAGCCTGATCACCTTTGGTTTCAGTTGTGCGTTCTTGGGTTTTTTGAACTAATCTAGATTTGAGTTGGAGCTTGTGTAGAAGATGCTTTGTGATATTGTTGCAGTAATTTTCAGATGGCAAGTTCATCGGGGAGAATAGAGGTGGATAAATTTTCTAGAAATAATTTTCAAATGTGGAAGCTGAAGATGGAGGATCTATTGATAGATTGAGATCCATGGGATGTTGTTGATGAGAATGTTTGAAGGCCTACAGATCCTACTCAAGTTGCTCAATATGATGTTATGGACCGTAAAGCTAAGGTTCTAATTAGATTGTGTTTGGCATACTCTATTTTAATCAATGTCCATGAAGAGACCTCTGCACAGAAACTATGGAATAATCTTGGTGAGATGCATCAATCCAAATCTTTAGTGAACAAAAATTTCTTGAGGAAGAAATTGTACTCCTTGAGAATGGAAGAGGGTGGATGAATTAAAGACCACTTGGAAGCATTCAATATGCTGGTGGCTTAGTTGGAATCAGTTGGTGTCAAAATGGATGAGGAAGAGAAATGTCAGATCTTGCTTTGTTATTTTCTTGATTCGTGGGATTCTCTTGTTATGGATATTGGGAGTACTTTTGTTATATTGAAGATTGAAGATGTGGTGGGTTCATTTCTTTTTGAAGAGATAAGGAGGAAGGTATCCATCAGTTCCAAGGAGGCCCTGAATGTTCATGGAAGACCTAAGGAAAAAGGAAAGAAGGATGAGAAGTGTGACAAATCCAAGTCCAAGGGGAGATCTAAGTCTCCTAGAAAGTCAAATGTTATTTGTTGGAACTGCGGTAAGCCTAGACGTGTTCGTAAGGACTGCCAAGAAGAAAAGAAGAAGAAAAAGAAGAAATTTGATTCTAATTTTGAGTCCGAGAAGGAAGATGGTGATGCATTCATTGTAGCTTTGGAAACTTGTGCAGGTAATGATGTATGGTTGATTGAATCAGGTGCATCTTTCCATATGACCTTGAATAGAAATTGGTTTTCTGAATATGAAGAATTTGATGGAGGTAAGGTGTACTTGGGTGATGATTCTCATTTAGACATTGTTGGTTGTGGCAAAGTTAAAATTAGGTTTCCTAATGGTAGAATAAAAAGGATTAATGGTGTGTTGCATATCCCCTTTTTAGCATGAAATTTGTTATCTATGAGAAAACTAATAGATGCAGGTGTACATATAGTTTTTTTTGATGCAGGATGCAAGATGGTCAAAGGTGCTATGGTGATTGCTAGAGGTGTCAGATATGGCACATTATATAAGCTTGATGCATGCAGTGTTGAGTGCAATAGTACTTCTGTGAAAAGCAAGTCTGTGGAAGAAGTGAGGGTTTCACCTTAAATAGATGGTCATGGCTTTTGGGTACCCAAGGGTGCTCTTTCTTCTAAATCAAAGTTACCTCTAGAGAAAACTATGTTATGGCACTAGAGACTTGGCCACATTGGAGAAAAGGGTCTAAGGACCTTGAAAAATAAAAACCTTGTTGAAGGTCTGTCTGATTGTAATCTTGAATTTGATTTATGTGAGCATTGCATTTATGGAAAACAAAATGTCGTTAAGTTCTACTCAAGTTCTCATAAATATTGTGGTGTATTGGATCTTATTCATTTTGATGTGTTTAGTCCTATAGATTTTCCTTCAATTGGTAAATCCACATATTATGTTTCATTTATTGATGATTATAGTAGGACATGGGTATACTTTCTAAAGAGTAAATATGAAGTTTTCAGTCAATTTAAAGAATTTAAAGCAATGGTTGAGTTGTAGATTGGAAAGAAAATAAAATGTTTAAGGATTGATAATGGCAGCGAATTTTTATCTAATGATTTTGATAGATTCTGTAAATATTGTGGTATTCATAGATAGAAGACAACTCCGTATTCTCCACAATAGAATGGGGTTGAAAAAAGAATGAATAGGACATTGATGGAGAAGGCTAGGATTATGTTGAGTGGTGCTAGTCGAGAACAAAGGTTTTGGGATGAATCTATTGCCACTGCTTGTTACTTGATTAATATGTCTCCTACATAAGCTCTTGTTGATAAGACACCTATAGAGGCATGGTCGGGTCACAAGCCTTCATTAAGACATCTTAGAGTTTTTGGTTGTTAGGCATATGCACATGTGCCAAAGGAGAATTGATTGAAGTTGGAGAACAAGGCTATGAAATGTATCTTTGTCAGATATAGTTATGGTGTGAAAGGATACAAGCTTTGGGATCCTATTGCATAAAAGGTAATACATAATAGAAGTGTTATTTTTAGAGAAACTAAGCCTTCTCCATTACATTGTAGCCAGAACAAAGTAAATAGGAAGATGTGATTCAATTTCCTTCTACACCTGAGAAAGTTGAATCAAGGACCATGGATAAACAAGAAGTTGAGGAAAGCTCATCTAGCTCTGAATCTTCAGAAGAGGAGGAAGAACCTCCAACTCAACTTGTTTGTAGGTCTACAAGGCACAAACAACCACCTAAAAGGTATTCACCTGATGATTGGAGATGTATTTTTTCTTTGAATACTAACATGGATGAACACAAATTAGTAGAAGAGGCATTAGGTATCAATGATGCAGAATCTTGGAAGATTGCTATGGATGAAGAAATGACAACTTTGAAAAAGAATGATACATGGGACCTTGTACCATTGTCTAAAGGACAAAAACCTATTGGATGCAAATGCGTGTTCAAGAAAAATATTGGTTCAGATGGAAGTATTGAGAAATACAAAGCAAGGTTGGTTGCAAAAGGTTACTCTCAAGTTGAGGGTGTTGATTATGGTGAGATATTTTATCCTGCTGCAAAAATGACATCTATTAGATTTTTGCTTTCTATTATTTTTGCTTATGATTTAGAGGTTGAGAAAATGGATTTGAAAACTAATTTCCTTCATGGTGACTTGGAGGAGGATATTTATATGACAATCCAAAGCACTACATGGTGAAAGGTAAAAGTAAATTGGTCTACAAATTGAAGAAATATTTGTATGGTTTAAAATAGAGTCCTAGGATGTGGTGCCAGAAATTTGATACATATGTGTTGAGTTTTGGATTTGAGCATTCTAAATCAGATTATTGTATTTATTATAAAATTGATGGCATGATCATTTCCTATTTATTTCATTATATTTTGATGATATGTTATTCATTGATAAAGGGAAAGGTATGATTTCAGAACAAAAATCTCAACTTGCTACTAAGTTTGAAATGAAAGATCTTGGTGTAGCTAAACACATTCTTGGGATGGAAATTGGAAGAGATAGAGTAAATAAAAAGCTATGGCTTGGTCAAAGTAAGTATGTCAATTCAATTTTATAGAGGTTTGATATGCAGGATTGTAGACCATTATGTGTTCCTATTTCAGCTGGAACAAAGTTATTTATTTTAGATTGTCCAACATCCCCATTGGAGATGGAAGACATGAGAAGAGTGCCTTAGTAGAGTGCAGTTGGAAGTTTGATGTATGCTATGGTTTGTACTAGACCAGACATTTCCCAAGCAGTGAGATTTATTTCCAGATATATGTCTAATCCTAGTAGAGTTCATTGGGATGTAGTTAATAAAGTCTTCAAATATTTGCATGGTACCTTAGATTATTCCTTATGTTATCTTAGTAATATGATTGAAGATGAGATTTCCCTTGATATTCATGGTTATGTGGATTCAGACTGGGTAGGTGATGTTGATAGCAGAAGATCCATCAATGCTTATGTGTTTACTTTATTTGGTGGTGCAATTAGTTGGATGAGTAAGTGACAAGTTGTGGTTGCTTTGTCCACTACTGAAGTAGAGTATATGGTAGCTACTCATGCTTGTAAAGAAGCCATTTGGATTAAGAGACTGTGTTTAGATATTGTAATAAAAAAAGGTGCAGTGATAATTTATTGTGACAATTAGAGTGAGATATGTCTAGCCAAGAACCTAACATTTCATGCCAGGAGCAAGCACATTGATGTACAATATCATTTTGTTAGAGATATGGTCGAAGATGGTAGGGTGAAGCTAGTTAAGGTAGAGATTTTGATGAATGTTGTTGATTCTTTAACTAAGCCTGTGAGCACAGAGAAATTCAGATGGTGTTCAGAGACTATGGGCCTTTTGGCCCCTAGTAATTAAGAGATGATGATGACTCCCTTCCGTTGTCCTTGCAAGGTGTTTGACAAGTGGGAAATTTGTTGAGAAAATGTGTCTCAACCTTGCAATTACATAAGGTATTGTTGTAACTGTTCATCATTATGTCTCATCCGATGACCAATATTTTATTAGCTTGAATTTCCCTAGAAAGCAACCCTATTTTATGATGGAATTAGATTATGACTATGAATTGTGATGTATTTTGAGAGTCTGATAGCAGCTGTGTTGCCTCTGGATCTCTGAGTGGTGATACTCTTGTGAGAAGATTTCTTTGCAAGTATATTGTAATCTTTTTTATTTCTAAATAATATATTGGGTGGCTTTTGGAGCATGGGGTTTTTCTCCCGAAAGGGTTTTCCCCACATAAATCATTGTGTTGTGGTATGCACAATATTTGTGTTAGAGTTTTGTAATTGTTAAATATAGATGTAAAATTTTTGCATTATTCTCCTCTCAATATTAGTGTAGGAAGTTATTCCACTACCTTAGCTTCCTTACATTATGTTCCCTAGGGGGTGTTGGATGCATATCAACATATCATGTTATCTCTTCAGTTTGTAGAAGCTTTGGTTTTATCATTTTCTAACCTCTTAAACTCCCAAAAAGATGATGCGTGTCTAAATTTAACATTATAGGAGGCTAATGTTTATATGCTAATGTTTGATCTTAAATCATTGAGCCTTTTTCCCTCATCCATGGTCATTCCCCCACACTTCCTAGTAGCTTTAAGTTGTTAATAAGAGAACATGCATTTTGTGGAGGCTCTTCACTTTGTAGAACCCCACCTCTCTAAAACTTTCATCCCCACGAAGCATTGAAATGGTACCATGTATTTAAGTATGTGAAAATTCCTATCGTAAAAGCTAAAGCCTTCACAAAGCCTTGATGGGTCTAGCTTTCTATTCTTGTGAAATTATGATATTGTGACAAGTGTCATGATTGCAATGCTTCACAGGGAATTCAACTATCAAAGAAGCTCTAATTTTAACTTATTACCCTTCACGATTCTACGAAATAGTGACACCTATCCACATGATGAAAAAAGAAGGTTGTCACTTCTCAGAGCCAAATTCAAATCTACACGATCATCATTGATCTTGAGATCGATGACCCACATTCAAAATTGGAAATTGTCTATTATTGGTCATGCGTTCAAGCATGCAAAAAATTAATGGTGAATGGGATCACTACCTTTCGAATTCATTGAAGCTTGGGATAAAATATTTTTCAAATTCATTTGAAATAATAACTTCTAAAGTGTTGAGCCAGAGTGTTGCAAATTTACAGAGCAAGAAAAGATTTTCTATTACAAAGTTGGGGTTTCTGACATCAACAAAGTAAGTAATTCAAATAGAAATTCTGTGAATTTAGACACAATTATGAGTAAGGGGTGGTTCAATTCAATCAATTAAGAAGGGAAATTAGGGTTATAGTGGGTACATGCTATCAATTTTTTATAATAAATCCCACCTATTAAGAGTTGTGCAAACCCTAGTTGTAGTTACATAAAACTTTTGTTTTCCATTCATAAAAACCCTACATTCAAAATGGTTGGGAATTTGAAGGGTTAGAAAAGAACTTTGGATGAGGAGATAATTGCACAACTACCAAGTTCATTTAGGAGAGCAAGGGTTGGTCCAGGGTCGGTGGTTCAAACATATAAAATTTCTGATAGGAATGGGGATTACAAAGATCCCATTCTCAACTATGAAGGGTATGTACTCTTCAAACATGCATATAGAAAGGCCTATGCAAATAGGACAATTAGTAATATCTAGAATTTGGGATTGAGAAAAATGGTGGTGCCCAATCTGTTCATTAATGTAGAATTGATTAGAGATATTGCTAGGGCATATAACCTTGATACAAGGTCTTTATTCATAGTGAGTGGCCAAAGCTTATTATCATTGGACAAAGATCACATTTGCAAAGTTTTTGACTAGAACCTCAACACACAAGTGCCAATTGACCTAGGTTCTCTTAATAGGGAGTATGAAAAAATTAGGGTTAGTTACATAGTGAGGTGGCTACCATGTTTCAAGTTTAGAGGGTCTCAAAGAGAATTATAGAGATTTGGAAAGGGTGACCTTGAGCCCTTCGCCTATGGAATTTTTGAATATTACTTTAAGAAGACCTACTTCTCCCTGCTCTAGGTTCTAGGAATGGACAACAAGGTACAAATGGCTATCAATTTGATGGTATTGGAAATGGACACCCATAGCAAGGATTTGAAAAAACCCTATGACTTTGCAAGGTATGTTGTAGAGCAGCTGCATAATTCTCTCTACTCCATAAAGAGAGACCCTAGTGGTGCTACACATTTTAGGCATTACTCTCTCCTTTTGCATCTAATTTTTTTATAGTGGAGTACAATTATGGCCTCCACAGCTGCAAGTCAAAACAATGGGAGAGAAGAATAGGATACTGGCGATCTAGGAATGGACCTACATTTGGGATAAGGACTACAACAAGTTCAACTACTTTGCCTTTGAGGATTTTTTTTGTGAATCCTTTGGGGAAAGGTCTTTGTCTCCCCATAGATTGGGGATTATCAGAGAATGTGAAAAGATTTTTGAGGCCAAAGGAATTCACTTTGGAGAAGGGAATTAATCACGATTGGGGTGATTGGTTCTATTACTCAGATGCAACTTTCATCAGAGTGTATGGGACTTCAGTAGGACCTCACCTATAGATGATAGACTAGTCATAAATTTTGAAACTAGTGGGAAAGTGGTGGATGAAGTTAGAGCAAAGGCCTGAGGAGTTCCTAAAAGATGAGCAATTCATCACTACTTATAAATTTAAGGACTTTTTCCTTAAAAATAAGGGAGAGGAATTATAGATTACCATCTTAGATAGGAGCCCCTCTGAAAATTAGAGGAAGGACATCATTAAAAATTTACAGAGGAAATTCAAGGAGGAAATGGATGCCATAACTCCTGAGAGAGGGAGAGAGAAGGTGCAAAAGGAAAGATGTTTGTTGCTCCCTATATGGGACAAATTTTCTACCATATCATTTAATTATATTAGGAGGCATGAAGGTGAGAATCCAATTTTGAGTCCAAAAGAGCAAGTTGAGGCCTTGTATTTTGGTTCAAGATTCCATCCAAAACATGAGACTCTAGAAATTGGGTCAATTTTCCTAGAGACCAACAAGCCACAAGTAATAAGTGATCCCAATGAGCTTACATGAAATATCATCATTAGAAGAGTAGGGGACACAAGTGCAACATAGGTAGCTTCCTTAACTGTCAATGCAACCCTCTTCACTGAGGCTACTGTTAATAAGTTGTATGCAAATCTTGAAAAAGAAAATGCCTTAAGCTAGAGTTTATAATAGAGGCTCAACATAGTGCATGGGCTATTTCCCCCTCCCCAAAAAATAAGTGAGGCTCAAGCATCATAAGATAGAAATGAACTAATTGTTGAGATTAAGGAGCTAAGAGAGAAGTTAAAACAAAGCACAATAGAGGATATAGAAGCAAAGGAAGGGGTTGTGAAGAAGTTTTTCAACTTGTTTGACAACATTTTGGGGTACAGGTTGTCAAGGATTCTCTCTTAGTTAAACAAAGTGTGGGATAGCTACACCGCATTGAGGGATGCATTCTCTCACCATAATAAATAGTGGATAAGGTTGAGATGCTTGCAAATTAGTTGGTCCCATGGAATTGAGGTGCTAAAGCTTCTTTTTAGCAACTCAAATTTTGATGGCAGTTTAGTGTCTGAATAAGTTAGTAAGTTAGATTTATTGGATGACATAGTGAGTCAACATATTAGGTACAAGGGCTTGATGAATAAGGAAATTAATAACTTTGAAGGTTTTGAAGAGTTTTACATGCCCTCAATTTTCAATGAAGAGGGTGAGGTCATATAATATATGGAGTGAAAGTCAAAGTTTGTAAATATTCTCACTCCCATGTATAATAAAATAAATAAGGAGAGCTAGATGTTGAATAGGCCAATTCAAGTATTGATGCACTTACTAAATTGGAATATAGTTTGTTAGGTTTTCTAGACCTAGTGCACATTTTTATTGGAGATGATTACAAGTCACATATGGAGCAACAATTTTTTGCCACCAAGGGTTGAAACTTCAGTAGGATAGGTGGAAGAAATGTAAGAAGAGGGTATTGCAATTTGAGTTTCATTTCAATCTGTTGAACACCCAAAATATTGAGAGGGGGGTGAATTATTATTCATTGAAATTCATTAACTTCATCAACTTTAAGCATTCATTAAATGTGGTACATTAAACTTATAGTCATGTAAAGGAACATATAAAGCATGCATCACATCAAGGAACAAAGGAACACCATATTTATGTGGAAAACCCAAAAAGGGAAAAAACACAATGAGGATTAGCTTATAATATATATTGCAATCGATTATAATGATTGATATAAAATGTTGGACTCACTGTCTATTGAATCACTGCCAAAATAGAGAATGATTCACTATTGGTGGCTCACTACCAAGGGGATCACTACCTAGAATATAAAGATATAGAATAAAGGGTGGCTCACTAACAAATATGAACTAATAATAGTGCATCTAACTTATGTTGAAGATATAGTTACACTAAAGCTCAAAAAAATAACTTAACACACTTCATACTTCACCTTAACTCCAATTCACACTTCTCTACACCAGATCTTGCACACACACTTAATTATCTTGCATCTTACACACTCACACAAGGAATTAACCTTGTATATATGCTACAACCAACCAAAAAATCAATTAGGTTTGCCTAATGGATGTATCATGCATCCTCATAACTTGTTGGCCCAAAATACCAACACGCACAACTTGTGGAAGGAACCAAAGCGTATCATATTAAGATAGGTCAGAGTGACCTATAACTAATTCCATGATATTGCTTCTT
Source organism: Sequoia sempervirens (assembly GCA_007258455.2). NCBI lineage: Eukaryota > Viridiplantae > Streptophyta > Pinopsida > Cupressales > Cupressaceae > Sequoia > Sequoia sempervirens. The sequence continues at coordinate 102,176 of VDFB02000609.1, read as the reverse complement.
GCATAACTCAACTCTACACAACCTCAAAACTTTTAGGTCTGCACCATTGGTGAAATAAAAATAGAATGAACCAACTATTCACTCACAAATCGACACAGAGACAACCAAAATACTTTCCACTTGGAGCATGCACACTACTAACATCCTAAAATATGCATAGTAAGAATTCATCCATGGTGGAATGCAAAGCATTCCAACATACACTCTATCACCACCACTCTACCATTTCTAGATCGATACTCTATCATCATTATCTTCAACTGTGGACTTGACATCAAGTGATGAATATTTGGATTTAGAGTCTTCCAACATGCATCAATATTACCTCAAAACCACATAACTATATTCTACATAACAGAGAAATACGAACCATTGGTCCACTAAACACTGAAAATTGGACTCCAAGACTAAGGAAATTATCCAACCATTTGGTCTTCTTTGGATCAACACTTCTGCATCTCTACCATAGGTTTCCATCAATGAAAACACCATAAACTATCATGCACACCAATATCTCAGCAATCTCCCTAATCAACAATCTCTTGAAATCATCATGATCATGTAGCCAACCAACAATCTTCTCAATGACAAGCAAACTTCCAACACAATCAGCTTCCAATAACCAAGTATAACTACTGCATGGACTTGTCAAATGAAGAATTTTAGAGGTGTCTTATCTTCTACAGGAGGAAATTTTGAGGAAATCATCTCCCATACGTTGAATTCAATGCTACAGGGGTCTCCAACCACTTTTGGGTAGCTATCAACTTTTGAAATAACTTTTTTGTCCTTTGTAAATATTGTCACCACATTGTTTTTTGTCCTTTAGTGAATAGGCGGTTGAATGATGATTTTTCTTATTGCTTCCCATGTGTCTATAAAAGGGAATTTCGAGCCTCATTCAAAGGGTTCTAATTCTTAGACTTTTTAAATCTTTGTATATGTTTTAGGTTGCATAGGTAATTCCTCTAAAACTTAGAGAAGAAATGTAATTTTTCTCTATAATAACAATAGATGACTTAAGCACTCATTATATCATCTCAAATTTGAGTATTAATATATCATACTCTCCACCATTATACACATATTTTGAATCAATATAATTGAGCATTATCTCTGGTTCTCATATCATATCTTGTATTGTGGATGTTTGAATTTTTAGTTTTTGTTCAAGGAATAGAGTAGCTTTATTTTCAATTCATACATGGTAGATTGATCTTTTATTGGTAAGGCAATGAGGGTATAAGAAGCCAAAAGTTAGTTTGTTGTAGGAGTTTACTTCATTTCTAGAATCTTTTGTGGATAATGCATTGGTCAAACTAACTCATAAATTTTAAGTCTAAGACAAAATCATATATAAAATCCAAACACATTTTACTTTATTGCATTTTACTATTTTATATTCAAATCCACACTACAAAGTATAATATTTCATTTAGAGGGTTTTGAAGATGATTTAACCCATTAGGCATACCTCCTTCTAATTTAGAGTGAAGAATCTGTTATCAAAGAAATCATTTCAAATTACCAATATATTGTTGAATGATGTTATAAGGGAACCCATCTTGGTTTTGCAGAGCCTAAGGTAAAGAGGAGAAATTGTAAAACTTGTCTCCTATTTGTTGGCTCATGACCTTGGGTTTCTAAGCTTAAGAACTAACTAATCTTTAGGAAAACCCATATAATTAGTTGGAAGCACCAATAAATTGATGAATCTACTAGGGATAGAGATAACTTATGTCTAGTAACTCTATGTTTAGGAGTATTGAGTCAAAATTCCTGTTGTAAAGCCATCTGTTGAAAGAAGTCCTAAGGAATTTATCAAGTTTAGAATCTTTTTCAAAGTGTACCCCATTAATTTTGGTGGTGAATATGATACTCTACTATACATCAAGAGGACCAGTTACTATTACATGTATGATAATGTTGTTTCAATTTATATCATAATGTTTTTTCAAAATGAGTTATAAATATATCATACTATTGTTTCAAGTTATATATAAATATCATAATGCTATTTCAGAAAGGGTTTTAAATATTTGTATCATATTGTTGTTTCAAGTTATATATAAATATCATAATATTGTTTAAAAAATGGTTATAAATATTTGTATCATAATGTTGTTTCAAGTTATATATAACACCTTAACTGATTATATATATATATATATATCATGATTAGCTAAGGGTTGTAAGAGTTAGAATTGGGGATATGATTAGTTAAGGGTTGTATGCAATTTAATTTTTTGGCCAATGTTTCCTCTACTAACGTGGACCCCTCACACAACATAGAACTCACCACCATCAGACCCTCTCCTACTTTGAATATATTTCTATGCGTATGTTTTTGTCATTTATTTTTCTTACACTTGGCTCAATGCAGATGAAGAATAAAGTGTAAGAAAGAACTAGGCGAGTTGTAAAGAGAGATTGGACAACATTTCCTCCACACAAGAGAGGTGTGAGGCTACCATATAGTGAAGAGGGTGAAGTTATTACAATTCCACATCTAATTGAGCATGTAGACCAATTGAATGCAATTGTTACATCAAATAAGGTTTCAATGTAATGGGAATGGTCCACGACTGACATGGAATCTTCCATGAGAGACATTGAAGACAACAAAATGTCAACAAGGGGGCAACAATGAAGTTGGGTCTTCCAACAACCACATTCAATAATTGGTTGATTGGTGTTACCTCTAAAAAAAGGAAAGGGCCCCCACCAGTTTTGAACAATGAGGAAGAGGAAAAGGTTGACAAATGGTGCAAGGAGATGGTTGTTGTTAGCTATGGTTTAGAAATTATTAATTTTAAGTTTGAAGTATCACAAATATGCCAAATGAGGACAAATTCATTCAAGGATGGAGTTATCAGAAAGTCTTAGGAGAAATGCTTAATTAAGAAGACATCTAGATCTGACTTTGAGGACAACAACAAGGCCAAGATAGAGATTGTGTAATCAATTTGAGGCATGTTGTAGTTGTTGCATTGCATAATACATTGACAAAGGCATACACAACCAATCCGTATGGACCAATAAAAATTTGGAACTACAATGAGATTAGGATTCAAGATGGATGAAATGGTGCAATGTGAGTGCTTGCCAAAAAGGGAACCAAAAGTGTATCCTACATTATACCCAAGAGCTAAGAGTGGATCACAATTTTATGGTGTGTGAATGTTGCTAGATAGAAAAATCCTTGGCATTTATTTTCTTATATAGTTCATTTTCAACCTGGTGCATGTATGGTTGCTTAGCCCCATAGACCTCTTCCTCAATTGGATACATCATTTTGTTGGTTTTGTACCTAGGAGTGTGTCACCCACTAATAGAAACTTCTTGAATTTTGATGGCCATGACATCCATGTTGTTTTTTCTACTATTAACGAAGTAAGGTCACTATGCAATTAAATTTCTAACCCTAATAGCCCATACATATCACAAATTTCAACCAATTGATGTTAGCGTCTTCACATCTTTCAAATCATATTTTAAGAAGGAAAGAGAAGCATGGACAAGTAAGTATCCAAATATAAAGATTAAAAGGGCAGAGTTGGCAACACTTGGTAGTGCTGCATTTCAAAAATCATTGACCATTGATAAGATAAAAGGGCTTTGAAAGAATAGGTATTTGGCCACTAAATCTAGATGCATTAATGGAGTATATGCGGCCAAGTCAGATATTCCAATTTTTTGCCCCTGAGGAAGCATTTGTTGCTAAAAATATTTTGTCTATCCACTAATAGTGTACCACAAACAAAAGTTAAAGGAAAAAATGAAACACCTGATTTGGTATACTGTCATGGTCCAATAGAAACATGTAGTTTTTCTAACCAATAATCTCTAATTGGAACACTTGATTATGCAGACCAACATAGTCCACTAGGAACACCTAATTTGGTTGACCAAAATATAGATCCAAACATATTTCTTTCTCTACCTAGTGCACCAAAGGAACAATCATGGTTGTTAGAGGGGGTTGCACATCTTGGTATTGATTTTCATGTCGATTTAGACCAAATTCTATCAATTCCATCTCCACCAAACAACATGGGCCCATCTACCTTTCTAAATTTTTATGTTGATTGTAGATAATGTGAACTTGATGAATTGGGAGGAGGAAATGAAGTGGATGAAATAGTTAGTGAGGTGTAGTTTTAAAATGAAGAAGATTCCATGATGCAATATCAATTTCCAAACCATACAAACACAGGGAACTTCTGTCCCAAACTTAATTGGAGAAGATCAAATTAAACAAGCAACTTGATTCACTAATCTTTTCAACAAATTCACTTAACCACTCAAAAATTTCTTTGGCCATTCACAAGGCTTTCAGTCATCAATTTCTCAAAATCAGTAAACCACATCATTAGTACACATCTTTATCAGATTCAAATGCTTCTTATTCATCATCAAAATGTTTGTACCAAGATAATAACACCCTTGGAATTCACTATCCAACCAAACCATACACTAGTCATCACATTTCAATCTATCCCAATAAGGCAAAAAGGTATTATTTATCCACTCTTACTTATAAACCTTTGTCTAACCTTGAACCATTTTTATCAACATCATATTGAAGTGAATCAAAGCAAAAATCAAATTAATGTACTCTGAATCAATCCATTCCTTCAATATGCACCAAATTACACTTCATACAAACAAGGTGGCTTCAAGACACCAAACCACTAAACCAAGGTTCCAAGCTCTTACCAAAATTTGTCACACATTGTTCATCCTTATTTTGATAAGCACAAGCCAATTAAACTCACAGAAAACACTGCCATCTCTAGATTGTTGTCCTTCACAACCAAACTACCTATCTCCTTGTTGCACTTATTTTAGGATTGTCAAACCAAATCTTCTAACATACACCACATCTCAGAACTGGTGATTATCATTTTAAATACACATTAATGTGTTCTAAAACATATTTGAAAATCAACATAGGTTGTTTAAGGAAAAATCCCTCAAAAGTGACTGTACTGTGCCACAATTAGGTCTCATTAGGTCTCCACAAGTTAGGGCTTATTGGATATATCACTTCCACCATTAGTTTCTCCTAAACAATGCTTGAAACACATCAATATTGATTTTTTAAAGCTTGAAAGTTCCTTAGAAGTCCATTTCCATGAAGGATTAATCAAATCCTAGGTGCAATTATTTTTTCCACCAAAGAAAACTCTTGTAACTTTACCACCTAGAGGCCTATTAGGGACTCCCATACATTTAAAATAACCTTTACATGAATTTACAAATAAAAATTCAATTTTGAAAAATTTGCCTATGAGAGGCAACTAGTGAACTAGGTACTCCTGCACCACTCCATGGAGCCATTGGGAGGCCAAATAAGTTTAGACATCTCCCAACATAGATGACTACATGAAGATGCTAATGGATCAAGAGGAGAGGAAGAAGGAAATCCAATAGTTCAAAGATAGGAAGAGAGAACATATCAAACAATAAAAGATTGAAAGAATTGTGACAAGGGACCTAAAGGAACAAATGAGAATTGAAAAATACCTTCAACGACAAGCAGTTGAGGTACAAAGAGAACAACAAAAGAAAGAGAAAGAATAGAAAAAGGAGCAACAAAGGATTGAATAGGAAGCTGTTAAAAAAGAAAGAGGAATGGAAAAGGCTACAAAAGAGGTAGCAAGGGAAAGACATTTGAGCAATCCTTTAAATCCCTTTCCCAAACAACATACAATATTCATTGACTTTGTTTCTATTCATTTCCCCTAGTATTGTCCACCCTCACTTCACACAAGTATTAGACAAACACATTCAAGTTGCAGTCCTACAAATTTAGAGGCCACAAACATGGATGAGTAGTTGGCTAGGCAAGATTCAAAGATGAACAACACATGAACAAATAGCTTCCCATAAACTAAATTCTCTTTTCCAGTTTTCTTGACATAATTGGAATGTTAGATTGTGAACAATTTTTGGTCAATATTTTGAAGGTGGTTTACGTAGAAAGTTATTGAACAACTCATATGTAATGTGTCTAACTGATGTAACTTTTAGGATACACCTATGTTCATCTTTGTTGTTTCATAGCTAAGTTTATGTTATATACCAATATGTTCTAAACAACTGATATGTAATGCGTCTAAAATTTTGATAAAATTTTCAGGATACTATATATATTCCATTTTCAATTAAGGTTTGTATGCCATGTAGATATATATCTCCTTATTGTCAATATAAATGGTTAGATATGGTAAGAGTTAGATTTGGGGATATGATAGTATAACACACACACACACACACATATATATATGTTATTGTTTAGGGTTTGTATATAACTTGAAACAACATTATGATATAAATATGTATAACTCTTTCTGAAACTAGTATGGCTATAAAAGATTATATGTAAGTTGAAACAATATTTTGTTAAATGTAAGTGTAACTGTAATTGAAGAACAAACAAACCATACATCTAATTCACTTCAATATAAATGAACAAGGCTATATGTCAAATGAAACAAGCAATGCATGTTCTACTATCATATCCCCAATTCTAACTATTACAACCCTTAGTTGATAATGTTAATTGATTATATATACATACATACATATAAATATATACACATACATATATGTACATAAATACATATACATACATACATGTAAGAGTCACTATAATTGGATAACAAACAAACCATACATCTAATTCACTTCAATGTAAATGAACAAGGCTTTATGTGAAATAAAACGAGCAATGCATATTATACTAGCATATCCCAAATTCTAACTCTTACAACCTTGAGGTGATCATGTTAACTATACACACACACACACATACATATATTTGTGCGTACATATATGTACATGTACATACATACATATAATTAGTTAAGGGGTTATATATAACTTGAAACAACATTTTCACACATGTAAGAGTTGCTATAATTGAAGAACAAACAAACCAAACATCTAATTCACTTCAATGTAAATGAAACAAGCAATGCATGTTATACTATCATATCCCCAATTCTAACTCTTACAACCCTTAGGTGATCATGCAATATATATATATATATATATATATATATATATATATATATATATATATATATAATCGGTTAAGGGGTTATATATAACATGAAACAACAATATGATACAAATATATTATAACCCTTTCTAATACAACATTATGATATTTATATACCCTTTCTGAAAAAGCATTATGATGTAAATTGAAACAACATTATCATACATGTAAAAGTCAGTGTAATTGAAGAACAACTAAAGCATACATCTAATTCATTTAAATGTAAATGAGCAAGGCTATATGAAACAAAAAAATATATATCTTTTCCATATATATATCTATCTCTACAATGTGTGTGTGTATATATAGAAATTGAGGGTATCATATACTTGACTATTAAGAGTTTCATGCACCTATCTTTTGGCCGACTGTGTGTATGTGTATATGCAAATGGCATAGTTATTTTAACATTCTTAAAGCAGTTGTAAGCTAAGGATGATAGGTGGAATGATATGTATGTATGAAAATATGTCTGAAGAAAATCATGATATGTATGAATAATAAACATACATTGAACAATGTATACAATTGGAATCTTACAACTTTGAAATATACATACTTCAGAAGTTGTGCAACTGGTGGGTAGAATTGGGGATATGATGCTATGACATGTATTTCTTGTTTCATTTGACATATAGCCTTGTTCATTTACATTGAAGTGAATTACATGTATGGTTTGTTTGTTCTTCAATTACAGTGACTCTTACATGTATGAAAATGTTGTTTCAATTTACATAATATTTTATAGCTATATTAGTTTTAGAAAGGGTTATAAAAAAATATCATAATGATGTTGGAAGTTATATATAACCCCTAAACCAGGATATATATATATATATATATATAAAAGTATGCATTCATGCATACCTAGATATGCATACATACATATGTATGTATACATACATAGATATGAATATACATACATACATATGCATATGCATACAAAAATATCCATGTATGCATGTATATGTATGTATGTATGTATGTATGTATTCCATACACACATACATGCACACGTACATTTGTATGTATGCCATGCATACACACATATACATAGTTAATATTTATATAATATATAAATATAAAAAATAAAATAATTATTAATCTAGGATTTAATTGCTATAAATGCATGCTAATTGCTATTGAAATATCATCCATACTAGCAACAAAGGTGCATGCAAAGTTAGACATGGTGGGAAGAATGTTGTATCGAAAGGACAGAGAAGACAATAGGGTTATAGGTAATGTCATGTGAAGGGTTCATGGTAGAGGAGGACATAGAGTTGGCCAAATCATAGGTGCATGAAACCCTTAATAGTCCACCATATGAAACCCATAAATGGTATGTAGATATACACACAATTAGTTAAATGATAGGTGCATGATACCCCTAAAAGGGTGAGATATAAACATTGTTTAAAGATATTGCAAATATATGAATATATCTTTTGGTCGACTGTGTATATTTATATACACACATAATCGGTCAAAAGATAGCTGCAATAAATCCTTAACAGTCAACCATATGATACCCTTAAATACTATGAATATATTTATTGAGATTGCAGAGATAGACAAGTGAAATGTCATAGATGTATACATTGTTTAAAGATATTGTAGTTGCATAAATATATCTTTTGGCTGATTGTGTGTATATATAGATACATATATACACGTAGTTGGTCGAAAGATAGCTGCAAGAAACCCTTAATAGTTGAGCATATGATAAACTCAAATACTGTCAATATATTAAATGGAAATTGTAGAGATAGAAAAATAAAATGTCACAAATGTACATATTATTTAAAGATATTGTAGATATATTATTATATCTTTTGGCCAGCTATGTGTGTATATATATACATAAAGTCAAAAAAAAGATAGTTGCATGAATTTCATTTGAAATGAAATTAATTTTCCAATATTGCAAAATACATTTTGTAACCAAAATTAAAAACACATGCAATGGATAGATATTGTTGTGAGGTTGAAAGAGAACCTCACCTATGATGGTGGAAGTTTACTATTTTTCTTAGGCAATGGAAGTGTTCATAAACACAATAGAAGCAAAAAAACCATCACCATGACTTGCTCCATTGTCTCCACTGTCAACCTTAAAGTGTACCACCACTGGTCCTTCACTAGATGGTGTTATGTGCAAACACCCTCCATGAATGGCATTGCAGAGAACCAAAATGAAACCCTAGAAAATGAAAAGCTTGTCAAAGTGATTTCCAAAAGGTCAATGGTGGAGTGGAGAGGGGAAGTTAATGTGAAGTTATTGTGCATTGAGTTCATAGAGAATGGAATGGCGGGAAAGAAGTAAGCAGGTACCATGTGTCTGTCAATGGTTGATGCCACCTTTAACATTGAAAAAAGTGATTTTTGGAAACCGCTCAAAATGAGTTGAAAAATGTACGATTTTTTCTCCTGGTTCAATTTATGTGGGTTGCCAGGTGGATAGGATAGGATATGCAAAAAAATAAATGGCCAATGTGGAATTTGTTGATGTGGACCCCTCGCACAACATACCCCTCACCACCATCAGGCCCTCTCCCTTAGTTGTATTATACAATCAAAAGTTTTACGAAGACTACATCACATAAAGGGGAGATTTTGAAAATATTTAAAGGTTTATAGTTCATATGTATTTAATTTATAATTTTTTAATATCAACTCCACCAAATTATTGGATTCATCTCTATTAAGATATGTGAAGAGCAATATGGATTGCGGATATTTTAATTTTGAATGTTGCAACTCTTGAATGAGATGGGAAACAACTATCTAGCTAGTGCATGACTTATTATATGAGTCAAGTATAACTTTCAAACCTCAGCACTGCCTTATGATCAACAAATACAAATACAATAGGTCTATTGTAATCAACACCAACAAAGATATGACTAAGTGTATCATGATAGGTCCCTGAGTGATTTCATATTTTGTAGCATATATCACAATGTGATTGAGGAGTACATGCCAAGACAAAACTAGTTGATAGCACATTCACTCGCCAAATGGAAAGCATGAAAGGGTTATGAATCATAAATCTTTCGTCATTACAATTATGAATATATTTCATATGGCCATTCCTAGAAATAACCATAGCTGAATTTGGTTGCAAGTGTTGGTGTGAATAATCTTAATTACCTAACTAGTTCACCATATACGTCTTATTCACACATGTTCACATGTTAAGAATACTTTAGATTTCAAGAATCTTTCTAGAATTCTTTAGTACAAGTGTGATCTTATCATTTAGTTGTTTCATGACATAGGATTAAGACACTTTTCATAATCTTGTCTTGTCATATCTCTCAACCTTGTCTATAAATGCAAGACCTCATATGTACATTATGTACAATATCTTTGATTCATTTGATCATAATTTTGTTTACATAATAATCAAGAAATTCCTTCTCTTGCTATAATCTTGTCAAGGTAATATCTAGTTTTGTAGGTGATCTTTGGAGCTTGAGTCCATTAGCGACTCTTACAACAAGTCCCATAGAGCTTTGTAGAAATATGATAAAAACATAATTTCTTGTACAACCATGCATATTTTTTGCATTTGGTAGGGCACTCAACATAGTTGAGTAACTCAACTTAACATCTATTGTTAAGATTACATGCATGTCCAATTAAAAAGATTCATTTAGAATGGAGTGATGCAATATTGAGTTTCTTTCTCCAACTTCACGTGGGCTACAAGTAGACACATAAGTGTTTCTTCTCCAACTTCACGCGGGACACAACACCTTTTAGAACATCTTGGTCTATCCAATCAATTATCCTCGTGGTAGGTGCTTGGTAGAGCCAAAGGAATCCATGAATGTGGGCATAACCTCTATTCTATCTTTCATACCTAGTAGAAGAGAGACAACAATCAATAAGGAATACAAATAGGCATGAAAAAAGCCAAAGGAAATTGATGTGCCAAGAAGCTCACCTATACCAATAGTCCTTTGTGTTGAGAAGCCTCTCAAGAACTTATTCACATAAAATAGTTAAATTTTTGTGTTTGTACAATATAGTCAAATATGTAGTGTGAACAATGTTTTGTGCCCACCATCATTGGATGCAAATTGGATTAGAAGGTGGCAACCCAAGCATGACATATCACAAGTCTATCTACTTTGTACCAACTGCACTCAATATGAAGAGCCAAAGTATGGTGACCAAGCTATATGATCATATCAAGAATCTTTCCTTAAGGGTTTATCCAAAATGGCCGTGTGTCATGTAAAGATGAGACAAACAATGTTGTGTTCTATGAGCTTATCATTAGGCAAGCCCTATGATTGTTGTCAAAGTCTAACAACACTACATAGAAGGCTATCATCCAAAACATAATTTGCAATAATTTTTCCGATGCATCATCATTAGATTACAGACAAAGTAGCAAAATCATAGGTGTGAATTAAATCTATTATCAAGGTATCTCGTTAGATGAAGAGCATGCTCCTGCATTTTGACCTCTTCGAGTGTCTACCCAAAACTTGCAATGTCTATAGGAAAAAGAGTTGGAAATGCCATTAGAAACAAACCTTTTGTATTGTACACGTTAATTGGTGATAATGAAATCTACTCTACTCAAAAATATCTATAGTATGACTAGGCCCCAACTACAAGAAAGAATGAACTTCTTCCATCTTCCTTATACCAAGAGGAGAATAACCACAAAAGGATAGTATTGTCCAGGCTCTTCGGAAAAGTAGCTAGAGCCTCTTCACTTGTGGACGAAAACTCATGGGACTGCTTAGGAAGATCAATGGAGGCATGGGTGTAGTATAGTCAATACATTAGTAAGGGTTGAGGGAAAATATGAGGGTGACATTCATCAAACTAAACATCCTTGTAGTATTGATCATGAGAAGTTTTGTATTGAAAGGCTTCAACTACATATGTTTTACTAACGCAGAAGTCATAGCTATTTTGTCAACTCTGATGTCTAATTGGTCAATACACCTTAGAAACTATTTGGCAACAATAGTATTGTCTCGCAAGAAGCTAAATACATGGCCATTATATTTTAGTTTCAGGAAACGTACCCAATGTGAATGAAAAAGACATTACACTTTGCAGTGAAAGCTGTCTGTCACCTACGTTGATTAAGTTTGAGGTACACTACCAGCCTGTAAATATCTACGGGTGGATCAAAATATTCAGAATAATTTACAACATTGACATAAGATAAATTAGGAGGACGGGAAGCGGAGAGGAAAGACATAAGATAAAAGGTGGTGTGTACTATGGGTGAGAGTTTGACGTTTACAGAGCTGGAGATAATGAGAAAGTGTCTCACTTAACATCCCAACAGTTCATTCCCAGAAGCAATAACTAGAACAGTTGGAGGCGAAGGCACCTAACACAGGCTAGACCGTACCCATGACTGGAGGAGAAGCACGTGATTTCTTGGTTGCATCTTCACTGCGCCCCTACCCCATCCATTGTTCTGAAACATGCCAGTGCCCCTAGTCATGCGTTAGCTTACTTCCATTGTCACATAATTCCTCTTACCTGAGGTGAAGACAGGTAAGGGAGAGGATTTGGTAATTGAGCATCTTAATTTCGCGCTTCGCAAAATCTTATCTGGAAATTTCAAAGAATTCTCAAATTTTTATGGCAGCTTGTTTGGCAATGCTTCCTGCTTATAACTGAGGTTTCAGGGCCACATAAGCATGGTTTTTGTTGAGGTGTCCAAAAAGGTCCAAAAAAAAGTGAGAGTGATACTTGTGCACTAAATCATGTTTTATTGGTGTGCTGATATGGCATCACATGATTTGTTGCTTTTTAGATCTAAGGAATAAATATTATTCAATTATTGGTAGTTATCATTAACACTAGAACAACTTTAAAGTCACAACTACTGTTTCAATATTGTTAAAAATATTGGGCATTAAATCAACAAATGCTATAACAACTATTGGAACATGCTCAACTACTAGATCCTTTCCCCTAATGAGACTTAGAAGTTGAAGTTCTTAGTGTGCTTGTGGTGCTTTTCATCGTACATATGTGTTTAATATTATTGTAGGGATGAAAATCTATATCTTGTATTTTTCTTTTCCATTTTATACCTATTCATTCTGGTTTATTTGTTTCTAATATATAAACTTAGCAATTACATTTATTAGTTAATAGGAATGTGCCGCTAATAGGTATCTCTATTTAATATTTTATTTTAAGGAAGATTAATATTTTAAATAAAAATAAATCTTTTTTTTTTAAAATTTCGAATAGAATGTACTTTATATATAGGTTAGAGATTAAGGGTTTTATGTATATAATAGTCATGTGTCAGCCTTCCTTTTCTTAAGAGAGACATATTCATTATTTTCTATTTAGGCATATCATTGAGAGGTAAAGGTTAGGGAGATATGTAGATCCACCAAGTGTCGAACTCATGAGATTGTAGTGAACACTAAACTTGAACAATCGATAATCTTGACATTTATCAACACCTTGTCAAGTGTAAGAACTTGGACCTTATGGATCGTCAAGGTCCATACTACCTTGAGAGGGAGTTAAGGATGAGGACTATGAGTCACAAGAGTAACTAAAAAAAGGTGTAGGTTGTGCAAAACCCAAGCTGATTTGACATAATGATCAAACTTGGGAACAACAAAGCTTGGTAGATTAAGAGGTTTGGAATCACTATTGTAGACGATAGTTGCAAGAGTTCTTTTTGCTCCATTGACAAGTCTTGTATCAACCTAATGAGCTCTAATGATATTGTTTTATTCTCATATAAAGTGCTAGATTGATCCTTGTTTAAAAGGACTTTTTATATTTAAGTGTGTTGTTGAACTTTTTAATTGATCAAAGGATAAGTCAATTACGTGTTTTAAAGTGTTTATTCTTGCATGAATAAAATTTCTAAAATGTTTGAATGTTTCCTTGTTTCAATTTACAAATGTACATGTTCTATGACAAATTAATTGCAACATCGTCTTATGATCCTAATATGGTATATTCGTAAATATATATTATATAATCCTAAGTATAATAAGGATAAGCACTTGTGGCATACTTAACCCTACCATAAATATTAGATAATACACTAATCCCTCTTAATTAGGATGAAGGGGTATGTCCCTACATAGTTAATCCTATAAATAAGGAATATAACTCTCTCCAATAGCATCATATCATCAAATATTATTATTTGATTATTGGAGGTCACCCCCATGAAGTGCTCTACTATATTTTTTATTTTTACAAATATTTCCAAGAAATTTCATAACAAGCATTATCATAGCTACGATTTGGGCCATCATTTTTGTTTCCACCATAACTTGCAAAGCTTTGTGAATTTGGATCTGTTTTTTCTTTTGGTTTTGAGGTACACACTAGATAAGATCTTGGGAAATAAATTTGAATTTTAAGGTATTTCTTATAAAATTTATTGAGATTTTATATAATTTCATTAATTTCCTCTATAGGTTGCAAATTTTTAATTTTTTAAAGAAAATTACATTTTTGGAAAGCTTATTGAAGATGAGAAAAATATTGAAGGTAAATAAAATGAAAGATAATGCAATATAAACACAATATCTTCACCTAGAATCTTTTCCCACTCCTTGGTGAATAGAAATGGAGTGCATCCTTATTCTATTTGATAGTATGTGGATTGCTCAATGATCTAGCATAACCTTGATATGATTGCAAGATGAGAGCTTAAAACATCATATAGGTATGATAGCTTGATAAGTGGTTCTAAAAGCTTAAGATGAAGGATGAGATCTCTAGATATAGAGTCTTGAAGATTAATGCAAGGGAAAACTCATACAACCCTCACACACAATCTTTCAATACCAACAACAACAAACAAGATGTAAAAGTTTGCAACAATAGAATTAATATTCTCTATTTAACTCACAACAAAGTTTTTCAAATTTAATAAAATATGATTACACAAGTTTTTGCAGCCATGCATGCTAAAATAAATCAATTCAAAAAAATATTAGGATCTGCTATGAGACAACAAACACAATAAAAAATCAAGCTACAATTCTTCTTCTTCAAATCATCTCCCTGCATTGTGAAACTGGCTCTCCAATATGCATTTTTTAATCACCAACTTGCTAATATTCAACCATGGATTTCATAATCCAATTGCTACTACAACACACCTTCAAAACCCGTATCCAAATGTCTTTTCCACCTTCTCCAAGAAAATCCATGCCTCCCCTTCTCCTCATCAAAAATATGGAAGAATCATGCACTCCAAAAATTGTCAAATCACCTTCCAATAAGGCATCTACTACCTCCATTTATTGTAGCCTCCATCTTCCACACCCATCATGGGAAAAATGCATTGAAAATAAATTCAAAAATATTAAACGCTCAACCAAAAATCAAAAATCAAAACCACTCCCAAGAATAGGCAACAAATCAGATTCCACTCCTAGTAAATAGGCCCAATCTTGGAAAAGTTGCAGTCAACACAGCATGGGCACCTAGATTTTTCCACGCTACAATTGAGGAGCTTTAATGAGTTGCCTCAACTTGTAAATTCTCAAATACCCATGCCTATATTTCTTTTTTTTTCCTTTTCGAATTCAACAAATCAAGATTTTCCTCCTAAACTATCTCCCACATCAAGATTTTGTAACAATTTTTAATAAGGCCAATTATTTAATATGTTATAATTTAGGTGAGATATTACAATCTATTCTCCAATTTACATAATTACCAATCCTTAGGAAATAACAAAAAATAAACTACTTTCTTTTTTGGTTGATGTTGATTGTTGGTACCCTTAGACGCTCCTGCATCAGACACCCAAGGTAGGAAAAAAAATTGCGAATATGGATTCACAAAAAGGAGTTGAGTGATAGTACCAACCTTTCAAATTTCGAGCAATCCTTAGCAAACTCCATCACTGAAACTAGTACCTCCGATTTTTTCTTCCTTCTCTTCTTCCAGCATCTAGCCAGAAAAAAGTATCTTTCTCCTTTGATGATTCTTCTTTGCACTCAAAATCTTCAATATGGATTCAACTCCACCATAAACCAACCACCTCCACCAAATACAATTCATACTCTCTTTTAATCTTGTGGGATTCAACCCACCATAGTCCGACCACCTCCACCAAAATGTACTTGCACTAAACTCTGCAACACCATACAAATCCTTCTCTACATACTGATCATCTTTAACAAAATCTAACTAAAGCATCTCATTTGCATTCACTAACTCATCCATCTCAACATAAAAATAATTATTCTCAAATTCATTGAAATTTGAATTTACCTCCTCATCACATGTTGCATCTTCAACTTTTTTTTCTTCTTTCATTCCTTTTATAGGACATGCAACCATATCACTTCCTTGTTCTATAACCAATGCTGCAAATTCAGTGCCAGTAACACAATCAAGACATTCATCCTTTCCATCTTCCTTCTTTGCATCCATTTCAATGTCAATAACATAATCAAAATATTCATCCTTTTCATCCTGCAACAAATTGTCATTCATACAAATCTCTTTATCAAACTCCTCTTTTACCTTCACGGGTCCTATTTCTCAATTTTAACCTTCTCAAATTGATTCATTGTTGCAACAACTTTATCCATTTTTACATTCTTATGGCTCATCAAAACATATATTAAAATATAATTTTACCTCATTGCCTTCTACTGCAACTTTCACTCCTACAATTCTTTCTTCATTGTCACTCATCATATCATTCAAACACAAATTAGATTTGGTTCTAAACTTATCAAAATATGATATTAGTCTCTTCCTTACTGCTGCAACAAAACTTTCAACTTCCTCATATTCACCCATTACATTCACATAATTCATAAGCAAATCAAAATCACCAACTAACTCACAAAATGCAAGTTTTACCTCCTCTTTTACTGTTTCAACTTCGGTGTCCTCTTCTTCAATATTCTCCATTACACTCAACTCTTTTTTTCTATTGCAACCTTTGTAATTTTATCATTCATGTCTTTTAATAGACATTCCTCATATTCAGGCTCATCAATTTCTTCATAGTCACCCTCTTCTTCTTCTTATGTGCCACATGTATGACACTCTGTTGCATCTTCTTTCATTTTGCATTCAAATTATCATTAGAAATATTTAATTACGATTACGTTTGACTCTCCTCTTTTCTTTTTTTCTCCTTTCAATCTCTTCTCTTAATTCATCCACTTGTTGTTGCAACTATATCATTTCAACTCTTATTTATTCTTGCTTTCTCTCTCTGATTTTCTCAAGTTTAGGAATCCTCAAAATCCATCCAATGACAAAAGTTATTTTCTTCTTCCTCTTTTCCATCCATAAGGATTCACAAATCCTTAACACAATTTTTTTTAAAACCCTCAGGTTCTACACATGTAAACTGCCTCACTTGGCGATTTGCTTACAAACCACACACACTCCATCCCCAGGTCTTGGTGCAAACTACCTCACATTCGATGCTCTACCTGCATACTCAGGAACACTAGCTCTGATACCACTGAGTAAGGAAAAATTCACACAACCCTCACACACAACCTTTCAATACCAACAACAAAAAAGATGCAAAATTTTGCAACAATATAATTAATCTTCTCTATTTAACTCACAACAAAGTTTCTCAACTTCAATAAAATATGATTACACAAGTTTTTGTAGCCATACATGTTAAAATAATTCAATAAAAAAAAAATAGGATCTGCTATGAGACAACAAACAACATAAAAATTAAGCTACAATTCTTCTTCCTCAAATGATCTCCGAGTATGTGCAGGACCATCATGGAAAAAACAGGCCCTTAAGTGGCAATGAAAATTGAGAAAAATCAGAGTTAGGCAACTTGACGTAAAATTTTGAATAAGTTATCTATATTATTTCAAAAATATGTAAGAATAGAATCTGTGGAAAATTGAATGTAGTTTCTAAACTACTAGATTGATTTTTTTTAATTTTTTTTAAATCTATTTGGTGAAAATTTGAAATTTCAATGCAGTAGTACTTAAATTTCAGGGAAAAAATAAGAAGTAGGTGTTTGTTTGACCACCCTAACCACAATAAAATGATAATATTTTTTTATAACATTTTAGATATAAGTAGAGGACTCATGGGATGTGATGCATATTTTTTTAATTTTTTTTCCAAGTAAATAATTAATTATGAATTTTTATTACAACTTTTAAAAATATAAAAACTTGTATGTCTAACCACCTTAACTTGGTCAAAACTTCATGATTTTTTTTTTTTTTTAATCCTATAGTATGAGAAGCATAGAATGTGACACATGTTTTGGATTCAAAAATGTGATACCATTGAAATCTATAGATGTTTTTCAACCTATCAATTAGGACTTTAGTAAGTAATTCTAATAGAAAATGAATAGTAATTATTTATTAAATTCAAAGTAAAGAATAATTTATATTGGTGGAAACACGAGAAGCTCCTTTACAAGCCCTTTTCGTTTCATCCAATTTTGGGTAAAAAAGTTTGTGACCACATGAAGTGAGGGGATCACAGAAAAACAAGGTAAGTTGTTAAACACATTTTTTTTATTGACTTCTTAGGATTGGCATGTCTGAACCAAATTCCAAAGCAAGCCCGAGGCTAATCCCTAGGCATTAAAGTTTGTGTCAGAGAAATCGGATATCCGATATGAATCCGATATCCGATTTGTTTTAGATATGAGTTTAAAAAATGTTATACAATTTATAATTTATATGATTTTTAAAAAAATGAAATAAATAGTTTATAGTTTATTTTAATATATCTAGTTTAGAATATACAATATAGTTTATAATTTTATATAATATACAATGTATGATAATCTCTTACGAAATTATGTATTTAATATACAATATATTATATTATTATGTATAATATTTAAATATTATTTCTATATTTTAGTTAATGTATAAATATTTAAATATATATATATATATATATTACTAATATATAAAATATTTAAATATTATCTCTCTCACTCTCTCTCTCTCTCTCTCTCTCTCTCTCCCTCTC
>VDFB02000609.1:51890-83099 GCA_007258455.2 Sequoia sempervirens | reverse complement strand
CCCTCTACCCTCTATCTCTCCCCCCTCTACCCTTAACCCTCTACCATCTACTCTCTCTCTCTCTCTCAAGTCTCTCCCTCCTACCCCCTCTCCCTCTCTCAGGTTTCCCTCCCTCTCTCTCTGTCTCTCCCTTCCCCCTCCTAATTCTCTCTCTCCCCCTCTTTGTCTTTGTCTCTCTCTCCCTTTCCCTCTCTCTTTCTCTATGTCTCTCCCTTTCCCTCTATCCTCTACTCTTTGTCTCTTCCTTTCCCTCTCTCTCTGTCTCTCCCTTTCCCTCTCTCTCCCTTCCCCCTCCTAATTCTCTATCTCCCCCTATCTGTCTATTTGTCTTTCTGTTTGTTTGTCTTTGGTGCAGTCACGATAGGAGGGTCCTCAAAGAGAACAATCCAGACCGTGCAACAAGAGTTACACAACATAAGCCACACAAAATATGGAGGAAAATTAAGATTCAAACTTTCATATTACCAAAAATTTTAGTTATAATCAATCGGCAACATCCGGGTTCACAGATTGGGCGCACATGCTTGATACAACATGCTCGACATACAATATTCCTATATGCTCCTTAATACAAGTTGAATTATTACATATCATCTACTTGCTATCATAATGATCGGTTACAATGATTTATATCACATCTGGAGATCTAGAATCCTCCACGTCGGCCAAAGATCATTACAATCTCCGATGAAGGAAACGTAACGTGTGCGTGAAATAGATCAGCCTTAAATTTTAATTTCTCCTCGATAGGTGCATAGGATGAAGTGTGGACCAAAATTAAGGTCGGGGACACTCCATGGAACAATTCAAAACACACCGCAAGGATCCGCAAGTTACGAGAAGGATCTACAAGAGACAAAACTAGTCGTTAGGCTCGAAACTGTTTTGGTGCTATGTTCTAGAAACTGTCACTTAATCTGGAAGCAATAACTTGCTGAAAAAAGATCCAATCATTTTGAAATCTTGGAATAAGGGAAAATGAACATTTCCATGATGAAAACATAGATCCGTAGGGTTCAATGAGAAAATATGATGAAATGCTGAACTTTCCAACTTGAATTGAATAAGAACTGAACAAGAACAAAACTGAAATAATTTTTTTTTTTTGGTTGATGTAGGATTGCAAAGAACCAAGGATTCTCCTACGTTAGACATCTGGGGTTATTTGAAAAGTGATTCCTTCACTTTGCTGGGGCTAAAGGAAAACCAATATGGTCTACCTCAGCTTGAGAAATCCAAGAAGAATCCTCCATTAGTCTTCCTTTCCACTTCACAAGATATTCATTGTACTGTCTGCCATGCATTTTCCTCCCATCTTTGATAGACAAAATCTCTTCTATCTCATCTGATTGTTGTTTAGGAAATTGCTTCTCCAATTTTGCTTTATTGTCTTCAATGAATTCAGCTTCATGGTACTGATGTAGATCTGCAATGTTGAATATAGGTGATATACCCACACCATCCAGTAACTCTACTTCATATGCATTTCTTGAATCAAATTTCTACAAAATATTACAAGGTTCAAACTTCCTCACCTTGAGCTTATTGTATGTGCCAACTTGAAATCTTTCCTTCCTCAAATACACCATCACTTCATCTTCAACTTTGAAATCCTTATGTCTCCTCTTTTCATCTGTTCGTTCCTTATACTTCTGGTTCATATCTTCCAATTGTTGCTTTACTTGAGTATGCACTTTCTTCATATGTTCTTCAAATTCCTCTACTTCTGCACTCCTTTTATCCTCTTTACTGATGTCTCACAACTCTGATATACCTCTAGGATGAACTCTAGTAATAATCTCAAAAGGTGTCTTTCTGGTACTCCTGTTCACTAAATTATTGTAAGAAAACTCTACTTGTGTAAGGAATAAATCCCAACTTCTAGTCTGCTCCCCAACCAAACATCTCAACAAATTCCCCAAACTCCTATTTACTACCTCTGTCTCTCCATCAATTTGTGGGTGAAAATTAGAATTGAACTTTAAATCTGTCTTTAACTTCTTCCAAAGTGTCCTCCAAAAGTAACCAACAAATTTTTTATCTATCTAAAACAATACTCCTAGGTAATCCATGCAATCTGACCACTTCCTTGAAAACAAGTCTGCTACATGTACTACATCTATTGTCTTCTTACAAGGTATGAAATGTGCCATTTTATAAAATCTATGCACCAACAAAAATATAGAATCATTACCTCTCTGTGTCTTTAGCAAGCCAAGTATGAAATCCATGTTGATATCCTCCCAAGGTCTCTCTGGAACTATCAAAGGCTTATACAATCCAACATTCTAACTACTCCCTTTTGCAGCTTGAAAAACTTTGCAACTTTGCACAAATTTCCTAACATCCTTATGAATCTGTGGCCAAAAGTAATTCTCACTTACCAATGATACTATCTTATCAATTCCAAAGTGTCTTGCCAATCCTCCATTATGTTTTTATTTCACCAAGCTATCTCTCATTGAACTCCAGGGTATACACAATTGATTCCCTTTGAACAACATATCCTCTTGAATGAAATAATCCAACCATTGACTCCTATCCTCCAAGACTGGTTCTTTACAAGCTCTCCAAGGTTCTACAAAATTTGGGTCTTTCTCATACAAGTTCTTCAATTCATCAAAGCCTAATACCTCCACTCTCATCTCTTCCAGTAAATTCCTACTCCTACTCAAAGCATCAACAACTCTATTTGACTTTCCACTCCTATGTTTCAAAACAAAAGTATAACTCTGCAAGAATTCCACCCATCCCATGTGTCTCTGATTCAACTTACCTTGACTGTTCAAATATTGCAATGCCTAATAATATGTATACAACACAAACTCCTTAGGCAACAAGTAATGTCTCCACTTCTTTAAGGCTTGAACTATGGCATAAAAATCCTGGTCATACACTAAATACCTTCTCCTAGCATCATTCAATTTCTCACTGAAATAAGCTATCGGTCTTCCTTCTTGACTTAATACTGCTCCAATTGCATTTCCACTTGCATCACAGTCTACCTGAAATACCTTATTAAAGTCTGGTAAAGCCAACATAGGCTGCTCATTCACCTTCCATTTCAACAACTCAAAAATTTGGTCTACTCCAGATGTCCACCTAAAATCTTTCTTATCCCCTCTCATTGTTTCTGTCCTAGGGATGCAAATATAACTAAAATTCCTAATGAATTTCTAGAAAAAAACTAGCCAATCCATGAAATGATCTTACCTCTCCAATGCTTTCCAGTGTAGGGCATTCAAAAATTGCTCTTACCTTCTTAGGATCCATCCCAAATCCATCCGTAGATATCACAAATCCTAGATATAGCGATTCTTCTGTCATGAAACTACACTTCTTAATGTTTATCAACAACTGCTCTTCTCTCA
The DNA here is from genome assembly GCA_007258455.2 of Sequoia sempervirens. Classification (NCBI taxonomy): domain Eukaryota; kingdom Viridiplantae; phylum Streptophyta; class Pinopsida; order Cupressales; family Cupressaceae; genus Sequoia; species Sequoia sempervirens. Next base: position 79,728 of record VDFB02000609.1, on the reverse strand, counting down.
ACCTCTGCAAAACTGGTCTTATATGCAACAAATGTTCTTCTCTAGTCTTACTGAAAATCAAGATGTCATCCAAATAGACAATCACAAACTTACACAATAATTTCTTCAATACCTCATTCATCAGCCTCATGAAAGTACTCGGTGCATTTGTTAGTCCAAAAGGCATCACCAACCACTCATATAGTCCTTCATTTGTCTTGAATTTTGTCTTCCACTCATCCCCTTCTCTAATTATGATATGATGATATCCACTCTTCAAATCTATCTTTGTAAAGTATTTAGCTCCACTCAAACAATCCATAATTTCATCCATCCGGGGCAAAGGAAATCTATACTTCACTATGATTTTGTTTATGGCTCTAGAGTCTGTACACATCCTCTATTCTCCATCCTTCTTAGGTTCTAGCACAATAGGTATTGCACAAGGACTTAATCTTTCTCTGATCAAAGCCTTCCTCAACAACTCTTGCACTTTTCTATTCAACTCTTCATTCTCTTTTGGTGTCATCCGATGTGTTGCTTTATTAGGAAAACTAGCTCCAGTAATCAAATCCATGCAATGACTAATACTCCTCACAAGTGGCAATCCATTAGGTACATTATTTGAAATGATATCTTCATATTCTACCAACAACTCCTTTATCTCCTCTGGTTGTTCTTCTACATGCTTCAAGTCTTCAACCTTCTTAGGAACCAAGGCATAGCACATGTTCCCATGTCTCAATCCATCCAAAAATCTCCTTCCATCAACCAAACAAATTCTAGCATTCATAAAAACCTCAACTTTAAGAACATCCTCCAATGGCAACAAAGTCTGCTTCATCCCATTAGCAACAATGGTATATGTGTTCTTCTTTCCATCATGAATAGCCTGTCTATCATACTGCCAAGGCCTTCCCAACAAAACATGGCATACATCCATAGGCATGATATCACACAGAACTTCATCATGATAATTTCCTATCTTCAATTTCATCAAACATTGTTCACTTACCAGTATCTTATGCTCATCTTGAATCCATGCTATCTGATAGGGCTTCAGGTGTTTTAATATTTCCAGCTTCAATTTGGTCACCATTTCTTCAGAAACCAGGTTCTTGGAGCTTCCACTGTCAACAATCACTCTGCAACATTTACCAGCTACCTTGCATCTGGTCTGGAACAAATTCTTTCTTTGCAATAGTTCCTACTCCACCTCACTTTGACACAAGACTCTTTTGTTCACCAACACTTCTCCCTCTTCTAGTTTATTAGATGCTTCGACATGATCCTCCTCGGTAAAGGATTTTCTTCTACTGTTCTCTATCTTTCTGCTTGTCTCTCCCTGATTACAATCAAATTCTCTATGTCCTTCTCCACCACACTGAAAACAAGTTCCCCTGAATACTCTTTTCTCCTATCCTCTATCATCTTTTCTATAACCCTCATTTCGGTAACCACCATATCTTCCTCTTTGATAAGAGTTTCCATCATCTCTACGGTATAAATTATCATTCTTACTAACTTCCTTATCTTTATTCTTATTTGTAAAAGATCCTCTTCCTCCTCCAGTAAAAGTTCTTCCTCTCTGTCTCTGCTCATGTCTTTTATTTAGCTTCTCTTCTACTTTTAGGGCACGTTGATATTCCTCCTCCACACTCAGTAACTTGATCAAACTAATCTCATCCTGTATATATGGCTTCAAGCCATTCACATATCTGGCTACTTTATTGACCTCATCCTCTGAATGTTCAGATCTGATATTCAACTTGTAGAACTCCTCAGTATACTTTGTCACACTTGACTCCTACTTCAAATTCTGCAACTTCCGGAATAAATTGATCTGATAGTCTACGGGTATAAACTTCATCTTTAACTTATTCACCATCTGATCCCATGATTTTATCTTCTCCTTTCCTCTTCTTTTCCTATATGTCTGCAAATTTTCCCACCAAAGGGATGCATGTCCTTTCAACTTTGTACAAGAAAATTTCACCTTCTTATTTTCGGTGGTACCTTCAAAATCAAAATACTTCTCCATCTTCGTTATCCAATCAAGCAATTCATCTGAATCCAACTTACCACTATAATCCAGTGGATTGAAATGTGGTTTAGTATTTACTCTAGTTAGGGATCTTATGAACCTCTCTTCTTCTCGATCTAGGAAAGGTTGATTTTCTCTTTCCCTTTCTTCCTATTCTTCTACCTCTTCATCACTCACATCATCAACTGGTCGACCTCTACTCTGGGCCGTTTCGACTACTTCTTATCTAGCAAAAATTCCTCTCAACATCTCCATCATAGTTGGGTCTGCATTTTAGCATGTTCCATTTCCTCTACCATTTCTTCTTCCTGCCATATTTACACAAGTCTCTACAGCTGCAGGTCAAATCCTCAGTCCACCACCTCACAAAAAATCTTCAATAGGACTCTGCAAACTCTGACAATCTCTCACGGAACGAACCTAGCATTGATACCAATTTGGTGCAGTCACGGTAGGAGGGTCCTCAAAGAGAACAGTCTAGACCATGCAACAAGAGTTATACAACAAAAGCCACACAAAATATGGAGGAAAATGTAGATTCAAACTTTCATATTACTAGAAATTTCAGTTACAATCAATCGACAACATCCAGGTTCATAGATTGGGCTCACAGGCTTGATACAACATGCTCGACATATAGTATTCCTATATGCTCCTTAATACAAGCTGAAATATTATTGTGATCAAGTGAAAATTTCCGTTCCTAAAACGTACAACAATAACAAATGTGCAAAAAAAAGAAAAACACCTAACACCTAACACCTCAAGATTGGGCAAAAACAGTAACTTAACAAACATAGATGAAACAATTATACCTTGCTAAGTTGCTCCTTTGGTTGGACCTTTGATCTTTGATGTTGTGTATGCTCCTCTTGATGGAAAAAGATGTGAGATGGGATGCAAATATGGTTGAAAGTAGATGAGTATGGGATGCAAGTGCTATGGTGATGGAAAAGTGTGAACATTGGCTAAGTATGGCTCAAATGTCAAATTCACAAGAGTTTGGTAGCAAAATCATGAACCCCCTAAATGAGAGAAAAGAGGGGGTATTTATAGAGGAATTTGAATTCTCTAGAGAATTCAATGGTTGATATTTATCCAACAAGGCCAAGATGAAGGGCTATGGTGAGTTGAGGACTCACAAGCCCTCACATCTTGACATGTGGAATGTGAAGTGGCTAAGGATGTGATGATGTGTAGGTGAGGTGGAAGGAGGGTACATGATGTGGAGGAAGGAAAAGTCTCTTGGGGGATGAGAAGATTTCCTCAAAAATGAACTTCTTGTCCCCAAGTGAGAGTGAAAGTGGCTTTTGAGAAATTTTAGAATTCCTCAAAAATCTCCATGGGGAATGGGAAAATAGTTGGGAAAATAAATGTGAATTAAAAATTCACATGCTTGGAAGAATCCCATGGAAAAGACAAGGTTCCAAAAAGGGAAGCACTTGTCCACATGTGACTTGATGTGAAAAGTCAAAGATTACATGGGGAAGAGTCCACATGTAACTTGATGTGACAAGTCAAAGATCACATGGGGAAGAGAAAAAGGAATTTAATATTCCTTGGAAGGATAAAAGGAATTAAAAATTCCTTGGGAGGTTGATTAGACTAGGTAATGAAGGGTTAGAGGAGGGTTAGGTGGCTAAGAAAGATTAAGGGCCAACTTGCAAAAGTTGGAGGATGTGACACATCCTAATCAAGGATTAGGCATGTGCACATCTTCTAATGATGAGATTAGGAGATTGATTAAGATTAAGGAAAATGATGTGACATGTGAGGAATTAAGTAAATGTCATATTTATTTAATTCATTTGATGAAAGGGGGATTAAAGAGGTAAGGTATTTAATTATTAACTAAATACCTTAGGGATTAGAAGAACTTTAGAGGTATTAATTAAATAATAGTGATATTACTTAATTAATGCCAATAAAAGGATGTTTAGATGAAAGGGGATAAATTTGGATAAATTAAGTGTCCAAATTTAGGTGTCTACAATTACATATCAAATCCAATATTCATCTACTTGCTATCCTAATGATCAGTTACAATGATTTATATCACATCTAGAGATCTAGAATCCTTTGTGTCAGCCAAAGATCATTACAATCTCTGATGAAGGAAACATAACGTGTGCGTGAAATAGGTCGGCCTTAAATTTGAATTTCTCCTCGGCAGGTGCATAGGATGAAGTGTGGAACAAAATTAAGGTCGGGGACACTCCATGAAATAATTCAGAACACACTGGAAGGATCCGCAAATTACAGGAAGGATCCACAAGAGAAAAAACAAGTTGTTAGACTCAAAACTACTTCGGTGCTATGTTCTAGAAACTATCACTTAATCCAAAAGCGATAACTTGCCGAAAAAAGATCCAATCATTCTGAAATCTTGGAATAAGGTAAAATGAACATTTCTATGCTTAAAACATAGATTTGTAGGGTCCAATGAGAAAATATGATGAAATGTTGAATCTGCCAACTTGAATTGAACAAGAAAAAAACTAAAATGAATTTTTTTTTTGGTTGATGCAGGATTGCAAATAACCAAGGATGCTCCTGCATCACTCTCTCTCTGTCTCTCCCTTTCCCTCTACCCTCTACTCTCTCTCTCTCTTTCCCACCCTCCACCTCCTAATTACTCTTAGGTCTATGTGTGCACAAATCAGATATTTGATTCAGACCGAATACCCAATTTGAATAAGATATCTGATTTATAACACTAAAATCCTACCGTTACAATACATTTTAAAATGTTTTTCAAATTAGATATCAGATTTTATCCGATATCGGATTTGTGGGCCATAGAAAAACCCCATGTGGGCCGTTTTGGGAATTCCAACAGACCCTACATTCTATTTATAGGCTTTGCAGGTGACAACTGTGCGGTTTTAGATAGGAAGAGACAAAGATCAACTTTTTGGAGCATCTTCTACTCAAATTTGTCATAAGCAATCAAATTTTTAGCATCTTTTATGAGGTATAATGGGGAGCAACAATCATCGAAAGAAAAAAACGTAAGAGAAAGCTTACAAAAGAACAAATTGAAGCATATAGACAAAGAGATAGAGAAGGTCATAGGAAGAGAAGACAAGGTATGTTAAATATTGGTGAACCTGAGCCCTATGGTCTTTCAAGTGAAGAGGAAATTGAATATGTTCAAGGTGAAAATGTTGAACATGATATTGAAATTGGGAATGAAAATGTTCAAATTGATATTGAAAATGTTCAAGGTGAAAATGTTGGAATTGAAGATGTTGAACATGATATTGAAATTGGGAATGAAATTATTCAAATTGATATTGAAAATGTTCAAGGTGAAAATGTTGGAATTGAAGATGCTGAACATGATATTGAAATTGGGAATGAAATTATTGAAATTGATATTGAAAATGTTCAAGGTGAAAATGTTGGAATTAAAGATGTTGAAAATAATATTGAACCAAGTGTAAATTATGTTTCACCAGATTACATGAGAAATGAAGAACCTTGTGTGGAAGAAATAAATATTCCAAATTCAAGACCTTCAAGAACCCCTAAATCGTTACTCGAAATTGATGAGAACATTATAAACAATTTTGAAGGCAAGAGGTCAACAAGAACCATTCGGTTGTGGGCTAAAAGAATTTTCAACCAATATTTTAATGATAAGACATTGACCGAGCAATGCCAAATTTTTGTACAATTGCTAAAGATGCAAAAGATGAGACCTTTGCTAGCCAAATTGAAGATTCGTGTGAACAAGAAGACTGAAAAAAGTTCTATTATTGTCAAAAATATTTTTAATGCTCTCAAGTCTATTAGAAAAAATAACAAGGAAAAAGCTAAGAGAGCTGCTCGGAGAGTCATTACAACCACCCTAGTAAGCCATCAATTGAAAAAGGCTCGCTTTATGAGACAAACTTGTATTGATTTTGACATAAATCATAAAAACTTGGATAGATAACTTGCAAGAAGAGAAAGAATAGATGATCCTCTTCAAAATGATAGATGGGCTTTTACCGGGAGGCTTCCACGTGTTGATAAGAAGCTAACCGATAATGTAAAGCAGGTAATTCAACAATCTTGGAATGATAACTCTAGAGTATCACCCAATGCAAAGTATGTTTTAAAGTTAAGAATTGGAAATCAAGACCATACACCACATCCTGAAAAATTCTTGGAATCAAGCCAAACAATGTTGTTCAAATTTTTTATTGAAACACATCCAAATATGGAAATCTCACAAAGGAATTTTGAAGGTTTGAAGCCATTTTATTGTGTGCCTCTTAAAATTTGTAATACTTGTTTCAAATACCATGTGGAGTTTTCAATGTACCATGAACTATTATGCTATATCCGTTCTACTTTGCATACTAATGAAATGTTACAGGAGTGTGGTGAAATGCATCTTCCAAAATCATCAAGGGACTTGCTAGATCTATTTTTATGTTCTAGAGATGATGGTTGCCTTTTCTATAGAAATGATTTTTTAAATGTGAAGTGTTCACAATGTGGTGGCTTTTCAAAGTTTGTTCAATGTTTTCATGAGGGTTCTGAACATGAATTTGGAAAGAAGCTTGTTGAGAAAAAGAGATATGAGATAGTCAAATATACTTTGCAGAGTGGAGGTGAAGGTTCTAGATGCGAGTTGGTTACAAAAGAATGCAGTGTTGTTGATTTTATTTCAGATTTTAAGGAAAATATTTTCTACAAGTATGCAAGGCATAGCCATAGGTCTTAGTGGTTGGATCAACAATTCAGGATGTGTAAGGACTCTTTTTCGATTGGCACTATTATATCAGTGGTTGATTTTGCAGAAAACTACACATTGCAACCACAAAATGAGGTACAATTTCATTATTACAATTCCATTCGAATTACTATTTTTTTCCACATAAAATTTAGACATGCACCTAATAGTACAAAGGAGGATCGAAAGATAATCAAAGAGTATCATTTTTATATGAGTGATGATAGATCTCACTCATCTGAGTATTTCCAACATTGTTTCAAGATTTTTTTTGAGTTCTTGCAGGAGCATGATATAGCACTGGGCCGACATCTCATTTGGTCAAATAATTGTACAGGTCAATTCAAGAATGCTCATATGTTTTATTGGTTGAGTAGAATGCATGCAGAGAGGGGTGTACCTCATATTTGGAGTTTTTCTGAAGCTGGGCATGGGAAAGGGGAGCATGATGGAGCAGGTGCATGTGTAAAGAGAGCTCTAGTTAAGGAGAAATTGAATATTTAGAGAGAAAAATTCAGTGATGCACACTCTATTGTTGACTGGTGTAGTTCAACATTGTCACAAGGATGGACACTTGATTCAACAGTGTACAGATTCTTTTGGTTGGTTGAGGAGGGTACAATGGGAGGCAGATTAGATTGTCATACAATCAAAGATTCTTTAAAGATGCATTCATTTCAATTCTTAGATGCAAGCACATGGACCATTTGGACATGAGAGTTGGCATGTTTTTGTCATAGTTGTATTCAGTGTGAGTGGGATCAATGCAAGTCAAGTGAGTGGGTGGATACATGGGTTACACAACATCTAACTCCTTTATCTCAAACAATATCCATGACCAATGACACAATGGAAAGTTTAGTTTATTACGACCGTCTTTCATATCTACTACAACCAGGAAATGTTTTTGTAGTTGTTGCACCGTAGGGGAATGAAGAGAGATCAGACTATTGGTTGGCTTGATGTGTGTAGGTAAAGCATAAGCTAACAAAACCAATGGAAGATGATGATGGGTTCGTGTATCCTACAGGTTCAGTTGTGGTTGCAGGAACTTGGTTGTGAACATACATGATTAGAAAGAATGGCATACCTGCATTTGAAGACTATGAGAAACACAAAACCATTCTCATGTATTTGTACCTTGTTATAGCAACAAATGTTAAGTTGTTGAAGCATCATGCCAAACCAAAGACAAAACAACTATGGACACTTAGTAATGTTGATCATGAAGCAATATTGGATACTCTTAAGCAAAGAGATGACCCTTCAGGCACACTTGAATAACATATTCAAGAAAGGAAGGTACAATGCTTAGTTTCATTATGCTTAAGTTCATTAGTGTTCTTTATTTAATACTAATATTTTGTATACTCTTGCAATGCAGGTGTCTTTAAGAGTGATATTTTGTATACTTTTGTGATATTCTTGGCATGATTGATCATGTACCTATTGCAACAATAGTTAGCTTTGATCCTTTCGAAGAGGTATGTGACATATTACAATAATATAGATTGGTTATTGTAAGCATCTTTTATAGTTTACATTACCATCTCATCATCAATTAGGTCATTTAGAATAATATAGATTGGTTATTGTAAGCATATTTTATAGTTTTCATTACCAATTCATCATCATTCGAGTTGTTTAAAATAATATAAATTTGTTAGTCTAAGCATCTTTTCTATTGTGACAATATAGATTTCTCATTTGACAACTTTTGTGATATTTTTGGCATGATTGATCACGGACCTACTGCAACAATAGCCAAATTTGATCCTTTCGAAGAGGTATGTGACAGATTACAATAATATAGATTTGTTATTGTAAGTGTCTTTTATAGTTTGCATTACCATCTCATCATCAATTAGGTCATTTAGAATAATATAGATTGGTTATTATAAGCATCTTTTATAGTTTGCATTACCAATTCATCATCATTTAGGTTGTTTAGAATAATATAGATTTGTTAGTCTAAGCATCTTTTCTATTGTGACAATATAGATTTCTCATTTGACAACTTTTGCGATATTGTTGGCACAATTGATCATGGACCTGCTACAATATTAGCCAGCTTTGATTCTTTCAGAGAGGTATGCAACAGATTACAATAATATAGATTAGTTATTGTAAGCGTCTTTTATAGTTTGCATTACCATCTCATCATCAATTAGGTCATTTAGAATAATATAGATTGGTTATTATAAGCATATTTTATAGGTTGCATTTCCAATTCATCATCATTCAAGTTGTTTAGATTAATATAGATTTGTTAGTCTAAGCATCTTTTCTATTGTGATAGTATAGATTTCTCATTTGACAACTTTTGTGATATTTTTGGCATGATTGATCATGGACCTACTACAACAATAGCTAGCTTTGATCCTTTCGAAGAGGTATGTGACAAATTACAATAATATAGATTGGTTATTGTAAGCGTCTTTTATAGTTTGCATTACCATCTCATCATCAATTAGGTCATTTAGAATAATATAGATTGGTTATTCTAAGCATCTTTTATAGTTTGCATTACCAATTCATCATCATTTAGGTTGTTTAGAATAATATAGATTTGTTAGTCTAAGCATCTTTTCTATTGTGACAATATAGATTTCTCATTTGACAACTTTTGTGATATTTTTGGCACGATTGATCATGGACCTGCTGCAATAATAGCTAGCTTTGATCCTTTTAGAGAGGTATCCGACAGATTACAATAATATAGATTGGTTATTGTAAGTGTCTTTTATAGTTTGCATTACCATCTCATCATCAATTAGGCCATTTAGAATAATATAGATTGGTTATTCTAAGCATCTTTTATAGGTTGCATTTCCAATTCATCATCATTTAGGTTGTTTAGATTAATATATATTTGTTACTCTAACCATCTTTTCTATTGTGACAATATAGATTTCTCATTTTACAACTTTTGCAATATTCTTGGCACGATTGATCATGGACCTACTACAACAATAGCCAACTCTAATCCTTTCAGAGAGGTATGCGACAAATTACAATAATATAGATTTGTTATTCTAAGCATCTTTTATAGTTTGCATTACCATCTCATCATCAATTAGGTCATTTAGAATAATATAGACTGGTTATTCTAAGCATCTTTTCTATTGTACATAGTTTAACTGCTACCTTGATGGTTTGTACAGGTGCTTGTCACTCCAAAACATCAACATGCTACTCTTGTGGAAGACTATGCCCTGAATACCTCAAATAGGCAAATTTTGTAAAATTTGAATTTTCAAATGTGAAACAATGTAAAAAGGTCATAACTGTGTATGGGCATAATCTATATCCAGTGATGTTTTTTGAAATATGGGTCAAATTTTTGGCATTGTATAAAGGGTATGTTTAAAATGTAAAGGGGTTTGTACTTTGGAAACTCATAGGTTGAAATAGTCATACACGTGTATGCTTTGTTACTATTATTGGGACAATTCTGTAAGAGCTTTTTGTACTTAATTGAGCTACAACCGAAGGTTTTCTTCTTGGTTTTTTCCTGTCAGTATGCTTGTTTGAACTAGGTTTTATAATATCTCCTATTTATATATAATAAATTATAGTGGCTTGCCACTTTTGCCAAAAAAAATATGTAAAAAGGTCATGTGAAGGTCATTTCCAATGTAATTGAGTATTTGATCTAACAAAGTGGAAATAAGGTATTTGGATGTGCATGATATTCAAGTTGATTAGGTAAGAGTTTTTTGATGCAAGAGCTAGGTGGCTTTAAACAACACAATTACAATTCAAGATGATTCAAACTCCAATTTGATCCTCAAACCCAAACTTGGGTGCAACTTCACTAAAACGGTTACTCTTCCTAGTAGATCTGCAAACCTCTTTTGCTCACTTTTCACACCAAGGAATAACTCAACCAACCAACCCTTGACACCTTCAAAACTTCAATAGGTTCCTTTGAAACAAAGGCTTCAAACTAGCACTCTTTTGTTGTCCAAGACCCCAAAATAGGCCCATTTTACAAAGAGACTCATATTTAAACACTTCCCAAACCTGAAATTTTGATGGAGCAGCATTAAACAGCCTACCAAACTACCAAAACCATAATTTTTTGGTGAGATACACTTTCTAAATCTCTATTTCAACAAACCCTCATTTTTAACAACTTTCTTGAGGTTTTTAAGGAAAAATCAATGTTGCCAACCTTGCCACACCCCATAAACTCATCAAAAATGTCTATTAGGACCTACACAAGCTTGATCCAACCTTAAATATTTTTTCCCCCACGTTTCATTGACATTAGCATGTTGTAACCACCATTTTTCACCTAATTTCACTCATTTTTTCCATGCATGACAACTCACCAACTCAACTACAGACCTTTCTAGCTCTTTAAACCCACATAGTCACCTTATATAGTCCTAATAACATCTACCATGGCCATACCATCAAGCTACAAACCGTACAATAGATGGTATGGCCTTTTAGCACTTTGGACTCTTAAGGGAAATCGCCGGTCCAATGTAGCTCAGAGTGATTCAACGTATTTAGGTAAAAAAGAGGACCATCCCTAGCGTAAATGTACCCATCTAGATGTGTTGGAACAATCTGTTTGGTAGTACATGTTGCAGAATGAAAGTTGCACCACTTTGCAACTTTACACTGCTTGCATTTGACAACTTTTCCCTCAATTGAAAACTCGTCACCAAGGGAAAATTCCTCTGAGATAGCAAAAACTGAGAGAGGTTATTGTAGAGGATCCCAACATGATCCCATAACCTCAGATGGAGAGTCTGTAAGCGTCACGATTTCTGAGAAATAGCCCTTCAAAGATTGTTTTCTTTTAACACTTTGGACTCTTAAAGGAAATCGCCGATCCAATGTAGCTCAAAGTGATTCAACGTATTTGGGTGCAAAAGAGGACCATCCCTAACATAAACGTACACATCCAGACATGTTGGAATAGTCCATTTGGTCATATGAGTAAATGTGAAAATATATACTATGTGCATGTCGAGGCCAAATGAAATGGCCCTAAGGGTGCTATCAATCACCTGTGTAAGCTCCTCCTCAGACATCAACTGTTAAATAGACCATGTAAATAAATATTAGTACTTGATACTATCTCTTATTAATATTCATTTAAAAACAAATGCAAGTTATGAATTTATAACTTAAATCTTACCTGTGTAACTATTCCAACGTCCCCCTCTCTAGCAGGAGAGGACTCTGTAGGGTGCACTCCACTCCCCTACGTTTGATCTCCTATAATGTCCACATCATGGAGGTCATAATCAAAAGTGTCCAAGGGATGCTCGATGGGCTGTACAAGAGGACCCAAGCATATCTGGTGGCACATAGTGCAAGTATGTGGCACACAAATATGTGGACCTGAGGAGGACGATGTAGCAACACTCGATCCATCGCCAACATCATGAGCATGTGGCTAAGCTACTATAGAAGTATGGGAAACCAAAAGATAACTCAAAGAGTGAATAACCTGAATAGTCTGTGTGGCTGTATCCTCGATAATATCTGGATAATGTATTGGAGGTGGCTAAGGAAGGGGAGGAGGGGGAACATATGGGCCCTGGACTACTCTAACTTCCCTTGGTCTATCTTGGGGCATACCTCCACCAACGCCCTGAAAGGGTTTAATGTCAAAGTAATTGACATGATGCCCTAACACAAACTCAGCGTATAATTTTTTAATAAAGTAAAATGGTACATCAATATTGTTGTTGGGTGGTTTATCAAAAACCATCCACCAACGATCCCAAAAGTTATCTACAATGTTCTTATTCATGCACCATTTTATAGAACGTTTTGGTTTATTAACATTAACTAGCAGACCGGTACGGGGGTTAAAAAATAAAGAGGCTATTTGGGCTTTTGTTATTTCGAGATCTTTCACATCTTCATAAGACAATCCACATGAGTAATATTCCCTCATGGTTTCTCGCCATGAAAGAATGGCATTATGTTGGGTGGAGAGGGTTTCTATATTTTTAATTATTTCCTTCAATGTGTTTGTCATCTGGGATAATTGAGGGATTGTCTTATAAACATCACAAATGCCCCTCAATTGCTCTAATTTTTCACCAATTAACTCTTCAATTGATGGCCGCGAAGGTGGTGGAGAGTTTGACATTCGTGCATTTTCATTCTTAGCCATAATACCTAATTGAAGTTAAAAATTAATTAATCTAATTGAAATTGCACAAAATAAATGAAATTATTGTAAAAAACCCTACTTTTTAATAAAAATCCATAACAAACTCCAGTTTTTAATAAAAATCCATAAACAACACTAGTTTTTAATAAAAATCCATAAAAAACACTAGTTTTTAATAAAAATCTATTAAAAACTCTAGTTTTTTAATTAAAATCCATAAAAAAACCCTACTTTTTAATAAAAATCCATAAACAACACTAGTTTTTAATAAAAATCCATAAAAAACACTAGTTTTTAATAAAAATCTATTAAAAACTCCCTACTTTTTAATAAAAATCCATAAAAAACTAGTTAAAATTATACAAAACTAATAGAAAAATTGATTAAAACAAAAAAAAACCAAAAACTTACCTTGCAAATCGGATATCAGCTTGAATAGGATATCGGATAGCCCCAGATCGCCCTCACTGTGTTTTCAGTTGTTTAAAATGATTGGGAATGATTTTAAATGGCTGCTTATACCTATTTATACCCAACCCAAATCAGATATCCAATTTGATATTTTTTGCTTTGGGCATTGCTTTGGAGCAATTTACTGACATCCAACCCAAAAAAAAGTCAACTCGAGATTTTCACATTTTTTGGTGGATGCAAAACGCAACTTTTTCACATTGCCACTTTTTGGCCCATCATGATCCTGCACATACCCCTCCCTACACAGTGAAAATGGCTCTCTAATCTACAATCTTCAATCACCAACTTGTTGATCTTCAACCATGGATTTCATAATCCACTTGTTGTTGAAACACATCTTAAAAACTTGTAGCCAAATTCCCTTTCCACCTTCTCCAAGAAAATCCATGCCTCCCCTTCTCTTCATAATTTTTAAATCTAGAAGAATCATCCACTCTAAAAATTGTCAAATCACCCTCCAATAAGGCACTCACTACCTCCATTTCATGTAGCCTCCATCTTCCATGACCAACCTAGGAAGAATGCAAATACATTCAAAAATATTAAATTCTCAACCAAAATAAAAAATCAAAACCATTCCAAAGAATAGGAAACAAATCAAATTCCACTCCTAGCAAATAGGCCCAATCTTGGAAAAGTTGCAGTCAACACAACATGGGCGCCTATATTTTTCCATGCTATAATTGAAGAGCTTTAATGAGTTTCCTGAACATGTAAATTCTCAAATACCCACACCTAGATTGTCTTTTTTCCCCTTTTTGAATCCAACAAATCAAGATTTGCCTCCTAAACTATCTCCCACATCAAGATTTTGTAATAATTTAATAAGGCCAATAATTTAATATATTATTTAGGCTCGATATTGTAATTTATTCTCCAACTTACATAATTACCAAACCTTAGGAAACAATAAAAATGAAGCTACTTTCTTTCTTTGGTTGATGTTGGTTGTTTCATATAGAGGATGTGTGAATTTACATTTATTCGAAGATGGATGAATATGATCATTTGAAGTTGGTAGAATTTAGGCATAATGTGCTAACTGGAGATGATTTTGAGTTGAAACCAAAGTATGCTTTCTTTTCAGAGAAGAAGTTGGACGTGTGGAAATATTTTCCTAATTTTTGCTATAAATATTAGTGGTTGAAGTATGCTCTAAGCATAATACATGATAAATTCATGTTGTTAGACATGCCTCACATGATAACCAAAGAGGCAATTAAGGTTTTTATTGGATTGAGCTCATTTGAACTAGTCCTGACATTGAAGGTAGTGAAGAATGATGTGGTAATTAAGATTATCGGAGCCAAGTTCAACAAGGGTTCCCTAACAGTGAATGACATTGAAGATCTGGTATTCAGATATGCTTCAATGATGATTGGTTACAAGATACTCTATACATTGAACATAGATAATTATGTCACTGCCACTACGGTTCACACTGCATATCAAATGGTGAAAGAGCGCAAAGACTTTGACCTATGTGAGCTCTTGAGATTATAGTTAACGGAGAATTTGTAGAATACAAAGGATTCAAGTTACCATTTTTGGTTTGGTACCCTTATCATTTGCTTATTGTTTTACTTTCTAAATGAGTTTCCTAAAATAAAGAAAGTAGTATGGCTAGATAATATCCCTTTATCCATTCAAATTATAGATCATTTAAGGAGATTTCCAAATTTTTAGTCTAGGAAACAAATGTTGTGGGGGTTTTCAAAACATTTCAAGCCCAAATGCAAGGGAGAGAAATGATTCTGAGAGAATTTGTGAACAAATATAAGAATAAAATGACATTTATGGTTAACAAAGATTACCGCTAAATGGAAGTAGTTGAACCCAAAATAGTTTGGGTTCTAGGATTGGGTTATGAGGTAGAAAAAGTTGATTGTATTAGTCTGACAAAAGTTGTGTTGAGAAAACCTAGAGATCCAACTATTGAAAGGTTTGGCACTTATGAAGAAATAACAAATAAAAAAACCAGTAAGAGAGTGAATGAGAACCTGGAAAATAAAAAAGGAGGATATTTTAAAGGAAATTTTGAAAATTTGAAAACTGAGTTGGAAAGGGAATTTGGTACCCTTGAGGTCTATACGGAGATTTCTAAAGACACATATGATCCTTTGCAAACCACCCCAAGAACAAGAAGGTTAGGAAGGCCTTCAACCTCCACACTTACTATTACAAAGTCCTCCAAAACAAAATCAATAGGTGGTTCCAAGAAGAAAGACACATCCAACACCCATGTGCAACAAAAAGATTCAAAGAAAGAAAGAAAAGAAACAAGAGTTAGGTATGCTAGTGAAGAAGAAGAGGAAGAGGAAAACATAAATTGATTCGAAAATGGAATTCAAATGTCTCTCAGGAAGAGACCGATGTAGAAAAAGAGAAAATAAATCTGAGGGATATAGAAAGTGAAGAGGATGAAGAAAAGAAAAAGGAAGCTTTCAATTTTCAAAGAAGGGAGAAGAAATCTAGGCCAGGAGGCCAAGAGAAGAAGAAGGATCATCCAAAAGGAAGGCAAGAGGAAAGGGAAAGGAGAAAGAGAAGACCCCTCAGGTCCGTGAGCATAGTCCAATGAAGCTTGATGATTTGTTTAGTGGTATTGTAAAGTATGAAATCCTGAAGGATACAATTGAATTGTATCTAGATGCTAATGATTCAGATAAGGAAAAAATTGAAGAGGCAATTATCAAATACATGGTAACATTTAATGTTGGCTTAAGTGACATAGAGAATCAATTACCGAATGAGTTAAAAGGTGTATTAAGTACAAGGAGACAAGAGACTATTGCATAAGATACAAAAATGAGGACTCTTTCCTTGGAGAAGATTGGTTCCTCACTAACTCATGAGGAAAGAGTTAAATTTTCTCAGTTGTATGCAAAAAAATTTAGGACAAAACAAAGAGTAAACACTCTTATGAGAAAAGACAAGTATGATAGAGAAAATATAAGGAAAGAAACATTACAATTAGTTGAAAATTTTGTTAAAGAATTGGGAGCCTCTTTAGGTGTTGCAAAAATGAAGAAAGATGTGCATACAAATAAGGATACCACTCCTCCAGAGACTGAAGATATAAAAGAAGATGATGAAATGCAACAAGAAATTACCCTCCTAGAAAGAAATGAACTAGTTGGAGAACAACATGAGCATGATCATGTAGAAATGCTAATAGATAACACCCCTTCGAGTGTTGAGACAGTTGTTGAGTAGAGCAAAGAAGATGAGAAAGGTGTCTTAGAGAATACTGAAGCTCAAAAGGATCAAACCATGCCTCCTATGAAAGTTAAGAATACTATATAGAAGAGTGTTCTGGTAGTGAGTAAAAGGAGAAGGATGGGTCTCATGTATAAGAGAGCACTAAAATTGGTGGTGAATGCTCCACACACTTCAAATATTCATTCAAAGATATTCTAGATATGCAATTATAGTTTCAGCTAGTGGTGATTGCACAACTGTTACAAATTCCCAAGCAACAAGGTTAGGTGGATATGGATAGGATCTCTTCTCTCTATAATTTATAGCTTGGTGATGCTTTCATTGCCTCTGCTAGAGAGGAGATATTACAAAGTCACTAGAAGAGCATAGAGTTGGTGGATGAAGCTATCAAAGTGTTGCAAGAAGGCCTTCTTAGAGTATATGTTGATACTTCTTTGTCTAGTGTGCAACAATTGAAGTTATTATTAGACTCCCTCAAGGAGCACACTACAAAATTAGAAGAAAAGACAAAGAAGGAAGTTGAAAATAAATTGACTGATAAGAGGCTTACCTGATGTCTCAGATAAATGTGCTATTTCACATGCCAAGTTTCAAGGAAAATTGAAGGAAGTTCAAAAGTGTTTGGAGGAATCCAAAATCTTGTTTCAATTTTGTTTGAAGTGGCCAATATATACAAGGAGCATAAAGGATCAGATGAACTCAATTGAGTCTCAAATTGCTCAGGCCTCAGGTGTATATGATCTAGTGAATGATGGAGATGGAGCAACTAGAGTAATCTTTAAAAATTTGCATACTCAGTTCTTCTTACTACAAGAACACAAACAATAAATCATAAGGCGATACAATAAGCTCCATGATATGGTAAGTCTAATACTTACACCATTAATAGAAATTATGGCTAATGCAGAGAAGGTGATGCAAAAGACATTAGTGCCCAATTCTCTGGAAGAAGGAGAAGGCCTCCATGTTAGTTTGAAATTCAAAGCTCCATGCTTTCCTTTGCCAAAAAGGATTGGGAGAGTGCTAAGAAGGATTGGGAGGCACACCTTGTGAAATTAAAGGTATTTAATATAAGGGTATACTACCCTCATCCAATTAAGGTGTACATTTTTGAATTGTATGGACATTTTTGATCTCAATGTACATATGTGGAGTTAGTAGATGGTGTTGTAGTACAATTTTTGTCTTCTTGGTGATGGATAACATAGCTAGGGGAACTACCTTCATGTAAATATATTTGTAAGGGGGAGTGGAGTACCCTTTTCCCTTGATGTCAAAGGGGGAGTGAAGTAGAGAAATATGTTGCCATCAATGACAAAAGGGGAGATTGTTGGCAACATGAGCATGATAGTGTAGGTTGTTGTCATTGATGGCAACCCATTGTAGAAACTTGATGATATATAAGTATGAATATAGTCTAGAGAAGACCAAGTGTTTTTGGAGAATTGGTTAAGTCCCAACCTAGAATAGTATGTAACAAAGGAACAATTTTCTAGTCCACATTGCTCCATATTGCATCATCTTGTCATGCAATTTTGAGGAGATCATGATATGTATTGGAGGATCCTATATCTAATTTTTTTGGGGTTTTATGCCTTCTGCAACTGGAGATACTAATGACAAAATATGAAGCTAAGTAGAAGTAGAGTTATAGGTGAAAAGTGTATGTTGCAATGCTTTGCATTCCACCATAGATCTAGTAATTGTGTTGTGTGATTTGAGGAAGTGTTTGAAGATGTTATATGTGTGTGCACTCCATGTGTCAAGTGATTTGGTGGTTCATGTGTTGAGTTGTAGATGAATAGTTTGTTCATCCAGTTGTTGCTTCACCAATTTTATTTAGTGGTGTCGACCTAAGGGTTTTGGGGTTGTGCAAAATTGAGTTGTGTAAGGAGTGGATTTATGGGAGTAATTATAGGTCATGTTGACCTTTTTTGATGAAGTACACATTTCAGTTACTTCCATAAGGCATATATGATGGAGTTTTGAGCTGACAAATTTTTGTATCACACATTTCATATAATTCTAGGCTAATATAATTGATAGTTTGAGTGTTTGTGAATGATATGCATATAAATATAAGACCAATTTAGTGTTGGAAAAAGGTGAATAAAGATAGAGTAAGATTATGAAGTGTGGAAGATGATAGAAAGTCAGTTTTCTAAGCTTAAAGTGGAAGTGTATCTTTAGCATAGCAAATGCATTGTGAGTAGTTCAATCTCTGGTAGTGAGCCAACCCTTTTATATACCTTATGTAATTCTAGAAGAAATGATCTTCCTTGGGCAGTGAGCCCTTCTATTTTTTGGATAGTGAGTTTATCTAGTAATGAGCCTCATGTGATATGTTGTAACCAGTTATGATATATTGAGCTAATCCTCATCGTGGTTTTTCCATAATTAAGGTTTTCTACATAAATCTAGTGTTCATGTGTTGTGTGTTGAGATGCATGCTTTAATTGTTCCTTTCCATTTTTGAAAGTTTAATTAGATGTTTTGAAATGCACTTTTAAGTTCATAAGTTTTCAGGGAATATTGATTCACTCCCATCTTAGTATTCTGGGTGTTCAACATGCATGTGTAGCTACACATAGAATATGAAATAACACTAGTAGAACTTCCAAGTATGATTAAAAAACTAATTTAAACTAAGGATTTGAATGAAATGAAATAAAAAAAGGATAAATAGTAAGAAAATGTTGATTTTGTGAAAGGTTCCAAATGACAACATGCAATTTTTTAAGAATATGATGAGTTTTGGGGTTGCTAAGAAGCTTACCACAAATTTTCAATCCCCTAGTTTGGTTTATCAACCTCCATGACCAACCAAGATGTAGAAAATTTACAAATAAAAAGAGAGTGTGATCCTCTCCTATGTGTGTCAAGGAATGGCAAGAGAATTGGAAATATAAACAAAATCAAGGAATCAAACTCAAAGAGTGTAAATGAGAGTGATAAAAGGAGATGGATATCCCAAGGTGCCAATATGAGAAACAAAATGGTTGTATTGTAATAAAATAAATATAAAGGAAAGCTAAAAAAAATAAACAAGAGAAATATCACCTCACAAGCTTGGTGAAGCTAATGGAGGATAAAATACCATTGAAGTACGGTGTTGAACTTCCAATAAGTGTTGTATTATGTTGTAGAGTGCTCATATCAAAACCATAATTCTCACCAGCATTGGTGGGAAGCTAAAAATTGATGGTAAGAGTGTAAATTTGATGGATTGAGAGTGACAAAATTAGATTGTATGAGATAAATTTTGACAAAAATTCAAAATGGGAAGAAAGGATGGATATACAAGAGCTAGATAATAATTTATATTCACTCCAAAGTAGTTAACATTGATCTAGATAAGTACTATATGGTAAAGCACTCTAAAAAAATTACTAAATGACAAAATATTATGAGATATTAGCACATCATGCTAGTGTCCAAATAATTTTAGCTGTTAAAGATAAAATATAAAATTGCAGGGGAGGTAGATACCAAAGTGAGTCCAAAATGTAATACAAAATTGTAACATTATGCAATTTTTGATCTTAAAATTTTTATTTTCATTTCACTTAACATGACATTTTATAGAATTATAACTATGAAGTGAAATAGGTATTTATATTACACTCTTGAATTACTATCACATATATTTACAACTTAGCATTTTAAATATTGAATTCCTTAAAATTGTGTTCAATTTACATTTAGAACCACACTTTTTATAGAAACATAGAAGAGTTAATTTTTATTTATGTGGATGTAATACATTAGTATGCTTTCTTATATGTACCATTCTCACACTACAACAATAAAAATCGTTGTCCAAAAATCCACATTAACTACTAATCTTTCCAAGGAAATACATTCTTGCTTCAAGAAAGTTATTGTAAGTTTTGAAACACCACCTATATGAAGTCATATGCTAGGATTTCCCAAATTCAAGATCAAACCTATTTTCTCCTATCAATATTAAAATGCACTTTCTTTGGTTGAGTAGTCATTGTACTATGTTGAAGCAATCACATTATTCCTTTAGTACAATGCTAGAAAATTAGTCAAGTTGTCATTAAATTTGATCATTTGTTTCCATTATGGAGTTTAAACAATAGACACACAGATAAGCACACCATGTTAATATATATAGAATAAAAATTGAATTTATAAATAGCTTAATTATTGGTAAATATTAGATAAGATCTATATTGTTGCATTGTAAATTAGAAACTTATAAATAAGAGAATATTCTTGGATTATCTTTAAAACAATTGTAAAGTTGGATTTGACACAAATAATGTATTTGAAAAGTAGTTATACAATTGATACAAGTAATTATCTTTGATATTTAATTACTTCCTTTAATAATTACAAAATATTCATAAAACTAGCTCCATAATTATGGTAAATTCAATCGAATGAATGGATTACTTGCCTCACTTTGTTTCAACATATTACAAAAGATTTTCCTTTTCACTTTTTTGGTTAGAGAGATAAAGTTTATTATTTGTATTCTTGATTGTTAGGGTCTCCTAATCACAATATTCTCACAAGTGTGACATTTAACAAGCCATATGTCTTCACAAGATTCAACTACTAGTGATATGCCTAAATACAAGATAATGCATGCATCCCTTTTGAGAAAGGAGGAGAATTGTCTACACACAATATGCGGGTATAATTACTAGAAAATTTAATCAATGATGCATTCCACCCCTAGGATTTAAGACTATATAAAATGGCTTCTACTAGTGCACGTTGTTTTTGTGATTGTTGAATTAATTGATAATTATAGTCATAAAAAATAACCAAATTGTTGTGCCCTTTACACATTAATTGCTATTGATCAATAGTTTATAAAAAGATATATCTTAATATTTGAAAGGCATCTTCAAATGAGCAACTTTCATAAAACATTTTCTTAATAGACAAGGTTTATTGTCAAATTTAAGTCCCTCCTAGGATAAGGGGGACTTCAATTCCTCAATTTATAGATATTTTTGTAGTTGAATTATAAAGTTTCTAGTATAAAATAATGTATAGAAAACCTTATCATTTGTTGTTTTCCTTAATTGCGCAACTTATAGAATGTGTATAACATAGTATGTGTTAGAAGCCTTGACTTTTACAATTATAAAATGGGTCACATTATTTTATATTTAAGTGGTTTATACTAGAAAAATCAATATGACTAATCAACATACATCCAGTTTATTTAGATCAAGTTCAATTCTATTGTAGGAGTTCCTAGTGAGAAAACACCACATGTATGGATTCTTAGGAGATTAAAATGAGGCTAGTTAAGGAGGTAGAATATAAAATTGAATCAAGAAAAAGAAATGCATATCTCCATCTCTAACTATGATAATTTCTAATCATTATGTTCTTTAATTTACCATTTTATTTTATCAATAAAGCTTTAAAATTTCCATTACATATAGTTCATTCTTTCTAATCCAATTTTTTTAGATTCCGCAATAATAAAAACAAGAAGATTTGTGATGAAATGTTTAACTAGACTCTCAATTTGAGTGGAATGTAATAATTCAAAGTACTATTGTGCAATGCATCTTGCATCTAGAATGAAAACTAGTGTCTACTATTTGGATTCTAATATGATTATATATCATGCTTTACATTCCCATGCATTTATCTAAAATAGAAAAAGCCATTATCTCATATAGACATTTTATATGGGCCACATTTAATAATCCAGCGTAATTTCTCTTCTCTTCTCAATTGACCAAATGACTACATAGAAAAAATAAACAAATTTAATTAACATTTAAATAATAATAACTAAAATTTAATTAAGTTCAAATCATTCCATATAAACTAATAATAAATGATTTATTAATTTTTATTTTTTTTTGGGATTAATAAAGAGTACCAACTCAACTCAAAATCTACAAACATCACACCCAATAATAGTCCTGCTAACTTGGCCATGTCATTTTATTGAAAAGATGTTAGTTTTCTTTCAACTAAAACTGAAGTCACAATTCTTTCGACTAATGTTATCATCTGACGGTGGTAATTAGGCGGTTTCAGAACCAAGCTGACTGGTTTTAAAAACTTCCATTCATTTATTTCAATGCTAGATACGTATAGATTCTGTAGCTTACACACCGCCTTACTGTGGAGCGTCCATGTGAATTAGTACGTCAGTGTTGTCCATTCATGAGGTGACGAGACTGTCTATCGTCTGGAGGGAGGAGAATTCGATGAGACGTTTAAGCAGTGGAGGAAAGGAAAAAAAAGGAAAGCTCCTTTAAAAGTCCATGATAGACGAGATGTTTTTGTTCCATTCCCAGTCTTATTTCGTGTAGTCAGCAGCTATCCATTTCAGAGACGTTTCTTTATGGTGGGTGGGACCATGGGCAAGGAGAAAGAGTACATTACAAACAAGATTGTCACTGAAAAAACATCTCATGAAATCTACAGCCCCACGTCTTCACCACTGTTATGGTCATCAGAACTATATGTAGAAGAGCTCATGAGGATGAAAAGTAGACTCGATGCTCTAGAAACAAAGGGGATGTACGAAGATAGCAGATCTAAAATAATTACCGAAGCAAACTGTAAGCTGGAAAATGATAACAAAATGTTGCAAGATCAGATTTTAACTCTGCAAGTTAACATGGAGAGGGGGCAGCAAGAATTGGTCACTCTAAGGCAAGAGTTAGACCAATTAAAAACAGCAAAAAACGTGAAGTCAGCGGTAGAGGGAGGAGAAAATATAATGGAGTTAAAGGGGATCCAAACAGCATTAGCAGACTTGGAGGTAAAAGAGAATCAGTTAAGGGTACACATAGAAGAGGCCAAATCTTGGTCACAAGTGGTGAGTGGATCATCAAACGAGCAAAAAGGAATCATTGAAAAACAAGTTAAGAGACAATTAAGAGAAGAAAAAGATAAACAAAGCAGGGTTACAAACATTATCATTAAAGGTTTGAGGGACTTCGGGGAGAAGGAGAGAACTGACATTCTAACAAGAAATTTTCTTAAAGATAAGTTGCAATGGGCAGGGCATATTCAGCAAGCTAGTAGAATTGGAAGAAAGATAGATGGAGGAAGAGATAGACATGTAAGAGTCACTTTGAGAAATTTAGAAGATAAGAATAAGATCTTAAAAAACAGGGGGTTACTTAAAGGCACACATATTTATCTAGATGAAGATTTGACTTTTGAGCAGCAGGAAGAACAAAGGAAAGAATGGGAGAAGGTGAAAACAGCAAGAAATGAAGGCAAGTGGGCTTGGTTGAAGAACGGGAAAGCCCAAATTAGTGATCGTCTCTCAAACAAGAAATAGGAATTATTGGCCCCACAGGACAACCTACATGTTGTAAGCTGGAATTGTAGAGGATATCCATGGAGAAGAGGACCTGGTTTGGGGCCCATAGCAAAAGGGAAGGATATTA
Source organism: Sequoia sempervirens (assembly GCA_007258455.2). Taxonomy (NCBI): domain Eukaryota; kingdom Viridiplantae; phylum Streptophyta; class Pinopsida; order Cupressales; family Cupressaceae; genus Sequoia; species Sequoia sempervirens. The sequence goes on along the minus strand of VDFB02000609.1, from coordinate 55,726 downwards.
TCATTCTTACGGAAACGCATGAACATGATGGCTGCAAAATTCCAGATTTCGAAGGGTATAAAAAAGTTTCAGTTTGGAACGGAGGAAATGAAACAGGTAAAGGTCATGGAGGGGTTGCAGTGTTAATAGCTGAGAAGTGGCAGGGAATTGTTGAGTTTGTAAAAGAAGACACAAATAAACAATACATATGGCTGCAAATAACTGAAAATGGAGTAACTTTTAGTCTAGCTGCTTGCTACTTTGCTCCAAAAAATTCAAAGTTTTATAAGAAGCGGAATTTAGACAACGAAGATCCGTATGCATCACTAAAAAAAGATATCTCTACTTTTAACATACTTGGAGATGTGGTTTTAATGGGTGACTTTAATGCGAGGACAGCCAATAATCAGTCTCTTCAGTTGAGCAGTGAAGCAAAAGGGGAGAACAATCCTATATGGTTGGAGGAAGGTGGTGGTCTCCATTGGGAAAGAACATCTCAAGATGATAATGGCACTGTGAATTCGTTTGGGACTGAGTTACTTGGGCTTTGTAGTTTGTTTGGCATGGTTATTTGCAACGGGGTGAGAGATTGGCCGACATCTGGGGGAGTCACTTGCAAGACTTACAACGGTCAAAGTGTGGTTGACTACGTGGTTTGCTCTCAAAGTTTTGGTTCTAGGCTGATGGAGTTTGACATAGTGGACTGTCCTATTGGGATGAAATCTGACCACTTACCCCTTCATGTTAAGCTTCGCATTTCTCCAATCAATCAGCACAACAAGCAAGTTCAACACATGCAAAAAAAAGCCATTCCCAAGGGTAAAATCCTCATAAATCAGAAAAATAAAGAAATATTTAATGCTGTTCTTAAACAGCAGTTTTATGATTTGAAGAATGAAGAGGGGATAAACGCTGTAAAAGGGGCTGATGCCCATATTCACAGCAATTTACTGATCCCGATAATCCACAAAGCATTGAAGGCTTGTAAAAGGTCTCGTCCCAAGGTGGGGGCTGCAAACACATTTCCGGCAAATCCGTGGTATGATGATGAGTGTAAGGCAGCCAAGAGATCGCTAAAGGAGAGTGGTATGGACAAAGAATACAAGAAAAAATATATAAAATTAGTGCAATCCAAAAAAAATGAGTATGTTAATGAAAGAAGGAAGGAGCTAATATCGCTTGGGAAGCAGAATCCTAAAGGCTTTTGGAGGGAACTGCAGCAAAAGAAAAAGAAGTTGGAAAACAATATCACGGATACCCAATGGTTAGAGTATGCTAGGCTCCTTTATGAGCGGGTCCACGAGAAAGGCTATCCTCCGGTAGTTAACACATCAATGGAACTATTCACCGTGGATGATATTAAACAAGGAATAAAGAAGTTAGCAAGTGGGAAAGCGCAGGATATAGATGGGATACAGGCTGAATTTTTAAAGTGGGGGAGTGAAACACTTGCTCCTTACATAACAAGAATCTTCAACAATGTCAATCAAGAAGGATTCCCTTTGGTGTGGACTACTAGTGTGGTCATTCCTTTGTTTAAAAGTGGAGATATCAATAACCCATCTAACTACCGCACAATTATGGTTAATCCTATCTTTGGCAAGCTCTTTGGGAGCATGGTTGAGCGTAGGATCAGCAACTGGGCAGAAAATGAGGGCAAAAGGGCAAAGGGGCAGGCAGGCTTTAGATCTAGGCACTCTACCATTGATCACTGCATCACCCTTAGGCACTTGATTGAGAAGATTTGGGACTGCCAAGGTGAGGAAGCTTATTGCTGTTTCGTTGACTTCAAGAAAGCTTTTGACACGGTGCCTAGGGATAAACTTTGGAATAGGATGGAAGAATTAGGCATTCCTAATGTGTACAGAGCTGCTGTTCATAGGTTATATGAGAATGTTAATGCTAAAATCAGAACAAGTGAGGGTATGTCAGAGTGTTTTGGCAGCGATATTGGAGTTAAGCAGGGCTGCCCTTTATCTCCCACGCTTTTTGGGCTTTACATTGATAAGTTGGAAGCTTGGTTGAGCAAGGATGGAGGGGACGGTATTCAATTGGCAGGTTATGTAGTGAAATTACTTCTATATGCTGACGATCTTATTTTGATTTCAAAAACAGCTCATGGGTTAAGAGAACATTTGAAAGCTCTTGAACACTTCTGTCAGGAAGTGGGGATGCAAGTGAACACCACCAAAACCAAAATCATGATTTTCTCTTTGAATAGAAAAGTAAAACAGCATATCTTTCTTTTTGAAGGTAGTCCGCTTGATATAGTGAAAGAATACAAGTATCTTGGGGTTGATTTTCACCATAAGCTCAGCTGGGAGACTTGTAGATCGAAAAGGATATAGGGAGGTTGGAAAGCCTCTTTCTTGCTGCAAAACAGATGTAGGAAAGCTGAACTTTGGGATTGGAAAACCATGAAAACTCTTTTTGGTTTACTTGTCACGCCAGTTGTACTTTATGGGTGTGAAGTGTGGGGAAGCAATATGTCAAAGTGCAGCTGGAAACAAATAGAAAGGATCCAAAAACACCTAATAACAAGCAATCTCAAAGTTAAGACCACGGTCCCATATGAAATTCTTTTAGTTGAAGCGGGGGCTTTTCCCTTGGAGGCATCGACGATAATTCGGTTGATAAGTTATCTAAAGAAGATTGAAAATATGGACAACCACCGGTGGCCCAAAGCGGTTATGGAGGAGGCGCTAAACCGTAGAAAGAAAACCTGGATGAAGCAAAACAACAAGTGGCTGAACAAGTGGGACATCAAATTACAGGAGTGTCCTAGCACCAATAGTGAAATAAAAAATTACGTGAAGGAAAAATTTAGGACTGCCATGTGGTCAAATTAGATTGGGCGAAAAAAAGCATACTACGTCAAAGAGTTTAACCCGACAAAGGATCATGGTGAAAAAACGTATTTAGGGGCTGCTATTAAAGGGAAAGCGAGGGTGTTAATTGCACAACTGAGGACGGGATCGCATCATCTTAGATGTGAGACCGGTAGATGGAAGTCTCCTAAGGAAACATGGGAAGAAAGAACTTGCATTTTCTGCGATAAGGGGGTGGTTGAGACGGAGCGACACTTCTTCATGGAATGCACAGCGTATGAAGACATTCATAAACAGTATGCAAATAGTTTGTGTATGGACAATATGCAGCAGTTATTCGAGGAGGATAAGATCAATCAGGCGGCTAGTCTTCTTGTCAAAATCAATAGTAGGAGATCTGATTTAGAAAAGAGCATGAAAGAAAATTAAGTTTGTTTCTTGGTCCCATAGACTGTTTAGTCTCGTGGACGTCATTAAAAATCTTTCATTCATTCATTCATTCAAAAGCCAATTGGCAAATTCAGGGTCCAAAAGGAATAAGAATACACGTGGGTGTCTGTAAAAGCAAAAAGCAAATGGATATTCTTATACGAGGAGAGTGAGAGTGAAAACTCCCAAGAAGAACAGATTCCCCAATCAACTGGGAAAAATGTCCTCAATGTTGGGAAGTGCAAAGTTGGGCGCCCTTCAAATAATTGATAAAGGACGCATGTCCTTGCCAATAATATCATCTCGTGGGCTTTACCGTATACGGGTGTGGCATTTCCTTTCTTTCTTTGTCTGGTTAACTTTATTTACATTTTATCTTGATGTTGTTTCCTGGTGTTTTGAAATTATGTCATGGTTGTTTTGCTTCTTTTTGTGCAATTTCGAAATCTTTCGAGACAGATATTCAATTCAAATGCATTGAGTGGGTGTAGTTGTAGAGAAGAATTTGTTCAATAGTTGGCTCTAAACAATGCCTTTTGGTGTAGTTCAAGTATTTGTTCAATTGGTTCTCTTTAAACAATACCTTTTGGTGTAGTTGAA